>JAEIFT010000002.1:3567500-3667043 GCA_018904225.1 Lordiphosa mommai | reverse complement strand
TATATATGTTTATTTGCAATCTGTCCTACTTAGGACAATAAGCGAATTTTATGAGCTAGCCTTGACGTTAGAGTATTAGAGTAATATTAGTGACTTAAATTAACATGAATCTAATATGTATAACAATTAGACTGAAAACACTTAAATGAAAGTTGGTTGATGTTTTGGATATCGAGAGAATATCTTATTGACAGTCTTAACTCCAGTCAATGATCGGGTGGTCTGAACTGTAGGTCCAGGGGGTGAAGCCTTTTCAGTCTGCGTCTGTCCAAACTACTGCTATGTTTGGCAATTTCCTCCATCACTGTGGGAGCCTGTAAGTCTCTGTGGATAACAGAGTTGCGAACGTACCATTCAGCGCCAACTATCCTTCTTAAAAGCTTTGACTGGAATCTTTGCATAATATTGACGCTGGACTTGGATGCAGTGCCCCAGAGATGGATGCCATACGTCCAGACCGGCTTAAGAATCGTCTTGTAAATCAGCAACTTGTTTTTGAGTTTAAGATTGGAAGTCTGCCTTAAAAGCCAGCTCATCTTGTTTGTTTTGACACTCAACTGTTTTTTCTTAACTTTTATGTGCGCGTTCCACGTCAAGCGGCGATCGAGCGTCAATCCTAGGTATTTTGCCGAGGGTTCAGAGGGAATTGCGTTTCCATTAAGGTGTACGGGTGGGCACATTTTGTGCCTCAGTGAAAATGTGATGTGAGTAGATTTTTCAGCATTGACTCCGATATTCCACCTCTGGAACCAGGGCTCCAAGAGATGTAGCTGATCTTGAAGAGTTTGAGATGCAGACACAGGATCGTTCTCGGATGCTATAAGAGCAGTATCGTCTGCGTATGTGGCCACCATTATTTTATCGTTATCCAAAATTGGGAGATCGGAAGTATAGAGCGTGTAAAGAACAGGACCCAAGACGCTGCCCTGTGGAACTCCTGCTTTTATTAATTTGATGTCTGACTCGGCACCTTCGCATTTAACATAGAAAGTTCTTTCATCCAGGTATGACTTAAGCATCAGGTAGTAGGGTGCAGGGAGCATTCTTTTGAGTTTGGACAGCAATCCTAGGTGCCACACTCGATCGAACGCTTGTCGAACATCAATAAATGCAGCTGAACAGTACTGCTTGTTTTCAAATGCTCTGAGAATCTGTTGAACTATTCTGTGACACTGTTCTGGTGTCCCGTGAAATTTCCTAAATCCGAATTGATGATCAGGGATTAAGCGTCCATCGTCTAGTAGCGGCATGAGTCTGCTTAAAAATATTCTTTCGAATATTTTAGAGAGAATCGCCAGCAGACTAATCGGACGATAGGAGCATGTCTTGTTTTTCGGGCTTCCCTGGCTTGGCAATCATGATTATCTCAGCGCATTTCCATTGAGCAGGAAAGTGACTGAGCCTCAGTATGCCGTTGTATATCGCAACCAAGAGCTGAATTGCTTTTTCTGGCAACGCTCGAATAGCAAGAGCGTCAATTCGGTCGTACCCCGGTGACTTGCTTAGTTTGAGGCATGCTATTTCTCTGCTGACTTCCTCTAATCTGATTAGAGGTATTGGCAATATGTATAACAATTAGACTGAAAACACTTAAATGAAAGTTGGTTGATGTTTTGGATATCGAGAGAATATCTTATTGACAGTCTTAACTCCAGTCAATGATCGGGTGGTCTGAACTGTAGGTCCAGGGGGTGAAGCCTTTTCAGTCTGCGTCTGTCCAAACTACTGCTATGTTTGGCAATTTCCTCCATCACTGTGGGAGCCTGTAAGTCTCTGTGGATAACAGAGTTGCGAACGTACCATTCAGCGCCAACTATCCTTCTTAAAAGCTTTGACTGGAATCTTTGCATAATATTGACGCTGGACTTGGATGCAGTGCCCCAGAGATGGATGCCATACGTCCAGACCGGCTTAAGAATCGTCTTGTAAATCAGCAACTTGTTTTTGAGTTTAAGATTGGAAGTCTGCCTTAAAAGCCAGCTCATCTTGTTTGTTTTGACACTCAACTGTTTTTTCTTAACTTTTATGTGCGCGTTCCACGTCAAGCGGCGATCGAGCGTCAATCCTAGGTATTTTGCCGAGGGTTCAGAGGGAATTGCGTTTCCATTAAGGTGTACGGGTGGGCACATTTTGTGCCTCAGTGAAAATGTGATGTGAGTAGATTTTTCAGCATTGACTCCGATATTCCACCTCTGGAACCAGGGCTCCAAGAGATGTAGCTGATCTTGAAGAGTTTGAGATGCAGACACAGGATCGTTCTCGGATGCTATAAGAGCAGTATCGTCTGCGTATGTGGCCACCATTATTTTATCGTTATCCAAAATTGGGAGATCGGAAGTATAGAGCGTGTAAAGAACAGGACCCAAGACGCTGCCCTGTGGAACTCCTGCTTTTATTAATTTGATGTCTGACTCGGCACCTTCGCATTTAACATAGAAAGTTCTTTCATCCAGGTATGACTTAAGCATCAGGTAGTAGGGTGCAGGGAGCATTCTTTTGAGTTTGGACAGCAATCCTAGGTGCCACACTCGATCGAACGCTTGTCGAACATCAATAAATGCAGCTGAACAGTACTGCTTGTTTTCAAATGCTCTGAGAATCTGTTGAACTATTCTGTGACACTGTTCTGGTGTCCCGTGAAATTTCCTAAATCCGAATTGATGATCAGGGATTAAGCGTCCATCGTCTAGTAGCGGCATGAGTCTGCTTAAAAATATTCTTTCGAATATTTTAGAGAGAATCGCCAGCAGACTAATCGGACGATAGGAGCATGTCTTGTTTTCGGGCTTCCCTGGCTTGGCAATCATGATTATCTCAGCGCATTTCCATTGAGCAGGAAAGTGACTGAGCCTCAGTATGCCGTTGTATATCGCAACCAAGAGCTGAATTGCTTTTTCTGGCAACGCTCGAATAGCAAGAGCGTCAATTCGGTCGTACCCCGGTGACTTGCTTAGTTTGAGGCATGCTATTTCTCTGCTGACTTCCTCTAATCTGATTAGAGGTATTGGCAGGTCTAATTCGTTTATCTGGGAAGCAGATTCAACGAACTCTCTTATTTCTTGTTCCTCAACAGATGAGCAGAACTCGAATGGAGTAAAAGTTGTTTCCAGATGATTTGCAAATTCTTGAGCTTTCTCCTCTCCAGACCTGCACCAAGCACCGGTAGAGCTTCGTATGGGCACCTTTCTTAGGGTTGGTCTTTTTAAATATTTTGTTGCGTTCCATAAATTGTGCTCAGCACTTCCAGGTTCAGCTTTTGAAAGAAAGTCGTTTATTGCATTATTTTTGGATTCCATAATCACAGACTTAAGCTCTTTAATGGTTCTGTTGAGTGCCGCCTTGTCTCTCGGGTTTCTGGAGTTATGCCAAACCCTTCGAAGTCTCCTCTTTTCGCGAATCAAGTTTTCAATCACCGGAGACCAGAGATGCAAATCCCTTTTGGAGCGATAAGTACTGTCAGGGGGCGCGGGTGTGGAAATACTAGCAGCCTCATGGATGTTATTGGCCAGCGATTCAATAGCACGTTCAATATCAGACTGTGTTTCCAGGTTTGTGTTTGGATCCACATTTCGATCTAGCCAGTTCCGATACTGACTGAAGTTAGTTTTACTTCCGACTATCCTCGCTTGTTTGCGGATAACATCAATTGGCATATTGATGTTGACTATTACAGCTGAATGGTCCGAGCATAGGTCGTGAAATGGAGCAGTTGTCACTTTGTGAGGATCAATTCCTTTGCTTATTGCGATATCTAGCACATCTGGCACCTTTCGAGGGTCTGTGGGCCAGTAAGTTGGTTCACCTGTGGAATGACTGGATAGTTGCATGGACTGCAAACATCTGTATAATGAGGAGCCCTTTGGGTTGCAGAGTCTAGAGCCCCACCAGGAGTGTTTGGCATTAAAATCTCCACAGGCAATAAATGACTGGCCGAGCTTTGAAAATATGTGCTGAAACATTGAGTCCACAACCTTGTTCCTCGGCGGTACGTAGACAGCTGCCAAAGTGAAATCCCCAAGTGGACCTATTATTTTAACCACAGCAGCCTGGAACCAGGGCAGTGTTATGGCTTCTTGTTCGACATATTTTATACTTGTTTTGATGAGTAAGGCTGCACCACCCCGAGCTCGTCCGCTAGGATGGTTTGCATGTATTAAATCATAGCCTTGGATTTTAAAATAAGAGAGGGAGTTAAGATGTGTCTCCGATACCAATAGAACATCAATATGGTTTGTTTTGAGGTAGTGTTCAACAATGGGCCTATTCGAGCATAGGCCGTTAGCATTCCACATGGTCATTTTGAGATTTACTTGCATAGGTGGGCCAAGGCTTTGGAGAGCATCTGGCTGAACTGAACAGTTATCTGCGCAAGCATTTGTTGCATCATATCCTCTACTCGTCGCATTATGCTTTCCTCGCTGAATCCAACTGGAGGGTTGGGTCACATTTGGTTGGGCATTGCAATCGCCCTTTATTACGTTGGCGTATGAGAAATGACTGGTCTGATGCCTAGGTGGGGAACCTTGTTGATAGCCCTGAGTTTTGTTAAAAGCTTGCGGAGTTGGCTTCCTTCTAGAAGCATTAATTCTACCTACGGTAGCTTGGTAGACTTCACATCCCTTATAAGAAGCAGTGTGGTTATTTTTACAGTGAGCACATTTCGCCGGAGCATCTTTGGGTTTGCTGCAATCCATAGTTTTGTGGCCTTTTCCACATTTGACGCATCGATATGGTTTGTGGCAGAATCTTTGCGTGTGTCCAAACTCCTGACATCTGTGGCATTGAACGAGGTCATCGAACTTTCTTGGCGGTTCAATAATTACAGCAGCATGGCATAGATGTTTTATCTTGAATATTTCTAGGTTGTTTGGCGCTTGCTCAAGATTCACAAAGAACAAGGACATTAGTGCTTTGGAGTCTCGTGATTTTCCGTTGATAATGTGTCTGACCGTGTGTCCCAATTCATAGAGATTCTCCTTGATGTAGTTTGTGGAGGTCGAGTAGTGTAGTCCTTTAATGACTGCCCTGTAGGCCCTTTCTTGTTTGAGTTGATACGTGTGAAATTCGTTGCCCTTCTCCTCAAGCGTGGCCACTACTGCCCTGTAATGGTCTACGTCTTCAAGCATGACCCGGACTTCTCCTTCGCGTCCAGCCTTGTAAGTATATTTCTCACATCCTATGGTCTGTGTTATCATGGTTTTCAATCCATCAATGTTGGATACGTCAGGAATGAATATTGGAGGTGGCTTGGGAGCTTTCAGCTCTTTTTCTTTTTCAATGGGGGCCTGATCCTCTGCGGGTGTTGCTTGAGTGGGTAATTCATCTTCCATGGGTTCCTCTTGGCTAAGAATATCTTATCGGTTTGCTCTTTGGGTGTTGTTAGTATTGGTGGCATGGTCTGTTTTAGGTCTGATTTTGGCTGCTCGGGTCATCTTAATTTCGCCCTGCTCAGTTGATGATGATTCATCAGCTGAGGAAGTAGGCGAAGAAGAGGATGAAGAGCCTCGTCGTGAGTTCTGTTTTTTCTTTGCCAATTCAGGAGACTTTGCCTTACGCTTTGTGGCTACGGTCATCCACTTCACATGGCTCTGCCAGTTAGTTGGATCTCCAGTGACGTCATTATGGGACATGGTGACGGAGCAAGGGGGAACAGCGCAGAACACTTGTTGTTTGGATAAACAACAAGCTCTTACGCAGTTAATCCAAGTCCCGTTACACAGTACGAGTTTGCTGTATTTCTTCCGTACGCAACGAAATCTGTTGTTTGCTTATCGCGAATAGCGGTAAATCGTTATCGAGGCTGGACGTGCTTACTTTTGGCTCCAAAAATTTTAATTGAAAATTGTTCAAATAACCTGTTTAAATATTTAAACAAACTTCTAAAACAACACTACATACATTTTACAATAAACTGTTCCACAAATAAAATAAATTCCGTTTGCAATTAAAGTGAAATTACATATCAGAAGCAAACACAAAGCAACAGCTAAACTAATACAATCACAATCCACAAATCTGATACACACACAAGTGACTTCTAACTTTCTAATAAACACAAGTGATTCTAAAACTGATTCTTTGATCACACACAAACACAAACAATACCCTCATCACAATGAAACCAATCTCTAAGCGTCAACGGGAAAACTCTGCAGGCGAGATGAAACCTGGCTCATCGTCTGAAATTTCTAAGGCCAAGCTTACGGAAGTCATGGAGACGATTAACAAGCGTTTCGAGGAGCAAGCGGAGCTTATCTCCTCAAAGATGAATGAGTCCGAGCAGCGCATCCTATCTGTGCTGCACAGCCGCCTTGATGAAATGGAAGGTAATATGCAGCAGCTCCTTCATCGTGTAGAAAAGTTGGAGGCTGAGAGATCCAAGTCTGAGAAGTCCGATGTCCAAGCTCTACGTGACTTGGTGGACAGGCTGGAATTGAAAATAGAATTGCAGGCAAACTCCAACCTAGCTTGCGAATTGCGACTCCACGGCATTCCGGCTCTTGAAGAGGAAAATCTCAACAATTTGTTTACCACTCTGTCACTTGCGCTAGGCGTCAAGCCTGCCCCAAAAATCAAAGACATTTTTAGGGTGAAGAGGGCGTATGCAAATCACGCTAACACTGTGGTCGACCCAATCATTATTGTCAAGTTAGAAAACACTCGCGACAAAACTACAATTTTGCAAGCAGCCGGCGTATACAGGCGCACAACAAAACAACAACTAAACCTCGAGTTGTTGGGCTTTAAATCATCTACTCCGTTTTACATTAACGAACAATTATCAAAACAAAACTATGAAATTTTTAAAGAGGCCATGCGTATGAAGAAGAAAAAGCTTCTAACTGCAGTTTTTTCTCGTCGTGGTCTCGTACATGTCAAGCAGACCATGGGGGGAAACTTCGTATGCGTTGAGCGCATGCAAAAGCTTAATCAGCTACAGCTCCAGCTAGAAAGCTCTGGCCCATCTAGTGCTGGGAATTTGGCGGAAGATCCTCTCTTTCGCAACTGAAGAGCATAAAGGAGCTTTAAAATTAAAATTACACATTAGATATATTAGTTTTAAGCTATTTTCTCTTAAAAAATATGTTTCTATTTCTTTCAATGTGTGCTTTCTGTTTCTTGTTATATGTAAAAAGCTTGTGCATTTGATGTTTGTGACTGTAAAAGTATCCACTGCATAGTTTAGATAATTTAAAATCGAATAGTCATGCCATGGTTAGGATTCTCTGCAACCATAAAGTTGGGCTTCGGGTATGTCATATAAATGCGCAAAGTCTTGTTAGAAAAATGGATGATTTTAGATATCTCTTTGTCAACTCGAAGGTTGATATTATATGTGTTTCGGAAACGTGGTTTGCTCCTGAGTTAAACGACTCTCTAGTGTTGTGTGATAGCTATAAATTGTTCCGTTCTGACCGAGTTGGACACGCTGGGGGTGTGGCTGTATATGTCATTAACAATCTAAAATGCAAGATTTTATCTAAGCAGCCAATATCTTGCCCTATAGAATACTTGTTTCTAGAAATCTTGGGAGTCCATTCAAAAATATTAATTGGCTGTATATACAGACCACACAAAAACATAGAATACTCGCAAATAGTTGACTTAATCTCGTCATTATCTCTTAACTACACAGATATAATCTTGACCGGAGACTTAAACAGTAATATGCTAAAAGAAAAACACCTTTTATGTGAAATGGAGGCACTGGTCCTAAACATCGTAAACGTCACTCAACCCACTCATTTTTCTCATACCACTGATACTCTACTTGACGTTTACTTTGTTAACAACACCAACAATATCATACTATACGATCAAATCTCAACGCCCATTTTTTCAAAACACGACTTAATATACTTGACGTACGACTTCAAACTTGACTATGAAGAAGAATATAGGATTAAATACAGAGACTATCACAATATAGACTATGGTAGACTGAATACTGAGTGCGATTTATGTGATTGGAACTTAATTTACTCTTTACCGACAGCAGATCTACAATTAAGGCACTTTCAAATGAACATTGACAGTCTGTACTGCACTTTTGTACCACTTAAAGAAAAAATAATCAGACCATCTCTAAAACCTTGGTTTAATAGCCAGATAAATGATGTCATTATAAAACGTGATAAGGCTTATAATAAATGGAAACGGTATAGGATTGACCACTTTTACAAAGATTTTCAATCAAAAAGACGGTTGGCGACTAAGTTAATAAACGCGGCTAAACGGACATTTTATAATCAAAAAATCAAAAGTGCAATATCGGTGGGTCAAAAATGGAAGGAGATTAAAAACATGGGAATTGGCAAATCAAAGCCCACGCTTATATCTGAAATAGATGTTGATGTCCTTAACCGTAAATTCTTACTGTCAAATGTACCTGAAGTTACTTGTAATTCGTATCTAAGCTCTGTGTCTGTTAATAATTTTGAAAACGTATTTGATTTTGTTTGTGTGAGTCAATGTGATGTTTTGGAATCAATTCTAAAAATTAAGTCAAACGCTGTTGGGCTTGATAGATCCAAAATTTTTAAAAATACTTCTACCCAGAATTTTAGGACACATCACTCACATTTTTAATACGATTCTAACTACCTCTAATTTCCCAGATATGTGGAAAGATGCTAAAATCGTACCTATACCCAAAGCTAATTCCGATTTTCGTCCAATATCTATTTTGTCCTTTCTCTCCAAAGCTTTTGAGCATATTGTCTCTGCCCAAATAAACAGCTTCTTGGAAAACAACTTACTTTTAAATTGTAAGCAATCAGGATTTAGAAAATTAAGAAGTTGCACCACGGCAATCATCAAAATAGCTGAGGATATACGAAAAAACCTAGACAATAGCTATGTTACTTTCTTGACCCTTCTTGACTACAGCAAGGCATTTGACACAGTAACTCACGAAATCCTTTTGACAAAACTGTCGAAATGTTATAATTTTTCAAACACCGCAATTAAATTGTTGCAGTCTTACTTGGGTGGTAGAAGACAGACTGTAATGGCACAGTCAAAGGCGTCTGATCTCTTGGCTGTTAAGCGTGGTGTGCCACAAGGATCAGTTTTGGGACCACTTTTGTTTACCATATATGTTAATGATCTTCCCACTGTGTTGTCTTCGTGCGAAGTCCATATGTACGCGGACGATGTTCAAATGTATATAAGTCGTCCATTGAGTCAAATCAGTGATTGTATTAATTCTTGTAATCGTGACCTATTTAATGTTAATGATTGGGCAAAGAAAAATGGTCTAGGGCTTAACCCTGTTAAATCGAAGTGCCTTGTACTTTACAAAAACACCCTGAACACAGACCTTCTGGAGAAGTTAAGAATAGACAATGTAGTTATAGATTATGTAGACAAGGCTGAAAATTTAGGGTTCACTTTTAACAACACGCTATCGTGGAGTGATCATGTCAACAAATCGGTAGGGAAAACATATGGGCTTTTACGGCAACTAGCTATCACTCAGTCGTATTTAACAATGGAAACAAAAATGCTCGTGGCAAAAGCCTTTGTGACACCGGTTTTGTTTTATGGCATAGAGGCATTTGGCAACTGTGATGCAGCTAGTCTGCACAAACTACATGTAGCATTCAACAGCATTGCTAGATATGTGTTTGATCTTAGGAGAACAGACTTAAATTCTTGGATTAGCTTCAGAATATTAATACTCCTCCACAAAATAGTAAACTCAAGAGAACCGACATATTTATATGACTTACTTAGTTTTACAAGCTCAAAAAGAACACAAAATATCGTTTGCATTCGATCCAAGCTGTCTACCTCTGAAAAACAATTTTATGTTCATGCTGTTCGAAAATGGAACCAATTACCACATAGTCTTAAATCTATCAAAAGCACAAAGCAATTTCAGGAAAAACTAAAGGCACACCTAAAAACAAATTAATTTTTATATTAAATATAAACATATATAAAAATAATAATAAAAAAAAAAAAAACATAATAATAATAATAAATAGAACAATCTAAAAAAAAATTATTCTATTGTCATTATTTATTAGGAAATTATACATGTATTCACAAATTTGTTAAAACTAGCTCTAACACCTTTAGACATAAGTTCGATGGATATAGAAACTTTTTACAACCAATTGTGACTAACGCATTAATAATAAGTAGTTTACTTGTAGCGTTAGGATGTTTTCATGAATAAACACAAATACAAATAGCAAATAGCAAAAAAAACGTTAATGTTGTTGTTGTTGTTCAAAAATAGACGAATAAATCTTCCGCGCTTGCAACTGCACTCGACGAGAGTTTGACCTCGACTGATTATTTTTATATGACATCAAGCCATTGCTCGACATCACTCCACCTATAAGGTTTTGTGACACGATTTCTCGAAACCGGCCATTTATGATCCAAAGTACCTTTTGCCATAATATTTTTTTCATGTATTTTAAAAATACTCCACAACTTCATTGTAATGCTAATATATTGACATTGCCAGCATGACATGTTTAATATTATAAGAACTTTATTATTTTCATATGACATGTCATTGCTCCACATCACTCCATATATTCATATATTCTTCATACTTATGCAGCTTATGGGTAAATCTCATATCCATAGAGCAAACATTTCATATGAAAAATAAATTTTTTTTATGTATTTTAAAAATGAAGTACCTTTTGCAATATTTTTTTTCTCATGTATTTAAAAAAAATACCCCACAACTTTTTAATAATGCATATAAATTCACATTGCCGGCATGACATGTTTAATATCATATGAACTTGGGCGGTTATTAATTATTTTCATATGACATGTCATTGCTCGACATCACTCCACCTATATAGGTTTTGTGACACGATTTCTCGAAACCGGCCATTTATGATCCAAAGTACCTTTTGCCACAATTTTTTTTTTCATGTATTTTAAAAATACTCCACAACTTTTTAATAATGCATATAAATTCACATTGCCGGCATGACATGTTTAATATCATATGAACTTGGGCGGTTATTAATTATTTTCATATGACATGCCATTGCTTGACATCACTTCACCTATATAAGTTTTGTGACACGATTTCTCGAAACCGGCCATTTATGATCCAAAGTACCTTTTGCCACAATTTTTTTTCTTGTATTTTAAAAATACTCCACAACTTCATTGTAATGCATATAAATCGACATTGCCGGCATGACATGTTTAATATCATATGAACTTGGGCGGTTATTAATTATTTTTATATGACATCAAGCCATTGCTCGACATCACTCCACCTATACAGGTTTTGTGACACGATTTCTCGAAACCGGCCATTTATGATCCAAAGTACCTTTTGCCATAATTTTTTTTTCATGTATTTTAAAAATACTCCACAACTTCATTGTAATGCTTATATATTGACATTGCCGGCATGACATGTTTAATATCATAAGAACTTTATTATTTTCATATGACATGTCATTGCTCGACATCACTCCATATATTCATATATTCTTCATACGTATGCAGCTTATGGGTAAATCTCATATCCATAGAGCAAACATTTCATATGAAAAATAATTTTTTTTTTATGTATTTTAAAAATGAACCCACAAATTTTTAATAATACATAAAAACATCGTTGCCATCATGAACAAGTTCAAATCATATATATTTGGGCGTTTAACAAATATTTTCATATGACATGACATGCTCGACAACCGGTCCCCCTATAGAGGTTTTGTGGCACGATTTCTTGCCAAAGTACCCGTCAACAACTTTTTTTTTCTCTTTATTTTCATTTATATGCCATTTAGGGGTAATTTTAATATCCCTTGAACTAAAATTTCACTTGGAAAATGAAAATTTTTTTTCATATATTCTTCATATTTATGCTGTTTATGCATGAAACGCATATCCATAGAACAAAAATTTCTTATGAAAAATTTATTGTTTTTTATGTTCGTTTTCATTAGTAATGCTATTAAAGAGTAAATCTGACACTTCTTGAAATAAAATTTCTTCAAAAAAATTAAAAATTTTTTTTCATTTATTCTTCATACGTACGCTGTTTCTGCATGAAACGCATATCCATAGAACAAAAATTTCTTATGAAAAATTAATTGTTTTTTATGTTCGTTTTCATTAGTAATGCTATTAAAAAGTAAATCTGACACTACTTGAAATAAAATTTCTTCAAAAAATTAAAATTTTTTTTTCATTCATAGTTCATACGTATGCTGTTTATGCATGAAACGCATATCCATAGAACAAAAATTTCTTATGAAAAATTAATTGCTTTTTATGTTCGTTTTCATTAGTAATGCTATTAAAGAGTAAATCTGACAGTTCTTGAAATTAAATTTCTTCAAAAAAATGAAAAATTTTTTTTCATTTATTCTTCATACGTACGCTGTTTATGCATGAAACGCATATCCATAGAACAAAAATTTCTTATGAAAAATTAATTGTTTTTTATGTTCGTTTTCATTAGTAATGCTATTAAAGAGTAAATCTGACACTTCTTGAAATAAAATTTCTTCAAAAAAATGAAAAATTTTTTTTCATTTATTCTTCATACGTACGCTGTTTATGCATGAAACGCATATCCATAGAACAAAAATTTCTTATGAAAAATTAATTGTTTTTTATGTTCGTTTTCATTAGTAATGCTATTAAAGTGTAAATCTGACACTACTTGAAATAAAATTTCTTCAAAAAATGAAAATTTTTTTTTCATTCATAGTTCATACGTATGCTGTTTATGCATGAAACGCATATCCATAGAACAAAAATTTCTTATGAAAAATTAATTGATTTTTTATGTTCGTTTTCATTAGTAATGCTATTAAAGAGTAAATCTGACACTTCTTGAAATAAAATTTCTTCAAAAAATGAAAATTTTTTAAATTCATAGTTCATACGTATGCTGTTTATGCATGAAACGCATATCCATAGAACAAAAATTTCTTATGAAAAATTAATTGTTTTTTTTGTTCGTTTTCATAAGTAATGCTGTTAAAGAGCTCACCATGAGTAGGTTTTCTGACACATTTTCTGAAAATCGGTTTTTTATGTTTCAAAGTACCTTTTGCCATATTTTTTTTCACATGTATTTAAAAAAAATACTCCACAACTTTTTAATAATGCATATAAATTCACATTGCCGGCATGACATGTTTAAAATCATATGAACTTGGGCGGTTATTAATTATTTTCATATGACATGCCATTGCTCGACATCACTCCACCTATATAGGTTTTGTGACACGATTTCTCGAAACCGGCCATTTATGATCCAAAGTACCTTTTGCCACAATTTTTTTTCTTGTATTTTAAAAATACTCCACAACTTCATTGTAATGCATATAAATCGACATTGCCGGCATGACATGTTTAATATCATATGAACTTGGGCGGTTATTAATTATTTTTATATGACATCAAGCCATTGCTCGACATCACTCCACCTATATAGGTTTTGTGACACGATTTCTCGAAACCGGGCATTAATGATCCAAAGTACCCTTTGCCATAATTTTTTTTTCATGTATTTTAAAAATACTCCACAACTTCATTGTAATGCATATAAATCGACATTGCCGGCATGACATGTTTAATATCATATGAACTTGGGCGGTTATTAATTATTTTCATATGACATGCCATTGCTCGACATCACTCCACCTATATAGGTTTTGTGACACGATTTCTCGAAACCGGGCATTAATGATCCAAAGTACCCTTTGCCATAATTTTTTTTCATGTATTTTAAAAATACTCCACAACTTCATTGTATTGCTTATATATTGACATTGCCGGCATGACAGGTTTAATTTCATAAGAACTTTATTATTTTCATATGACATGTCATTGCTCGACATCACTCCATATATTCATATATTCTTCATACGTATGCAGCTTATGGGTAAATCTCATATCCATAGAGCAAACATTTCATATGAAAAATAAATTTTTTTATGTATTTTAGAAATTAAGTACCTTTTGCCATATTTTTTTCTCATGTATTTAAAAAAAATACTCCACAACTTTTTAATAATGCATAATAATTCACATTGCCGACATGACATGTTTAAAATCATATGAACTTGGGCGGTTATTAATTATTTTCATATGACATGTCATTGCTCGACATCACTCCACCTATAAAGGTTTTGTGACACGATTTCTCGAACCCGGCCATTTATGATCCAAAGTACCTTTTGCCACAATTTTTTTTTCATGTATTTTAAAAATACTCCACAACTTCATTGTATTGCTTATATATTGACATTGCCGGCATGACAGGTTTAATTTCATAAGAACTTTATTATTTTCATATGACATGTCATTGCTCGACATCACTCCATATATTCATATATTCTTCATACTTATGCAGCTTTGTGACACGATTTCTCGAAACCGGCCATTTATGATCCAAAGTACCCTTTGCCATAATTTTTTTTTCATGTATTTTTAAAATACTCCACAACTTCATTGTAATGCATATAAATCGACATTGCCGGCATGACATGTTTAATATCATATGAACTTGGGCGGTTATTAATTATTTTCATATGACATGCCATTGCTCGACATCACTCCACCTATAGAGGTTTTGTGACACGATTTCTCGAAACCGGGCATTAATGGTCCAAAGTACCCTTTGCCATAATTTTTTTTTCATGTATTTTAAAAATACTCCACAACTTCATTGTAATGCATATAAATCGACATTGCCGGCCTGACATGTTTAATATCATATGAACTTGGGCGGTTATTAATTATTTTCATATGACATGCCATTGCTCGACATCACTCCACCTATATAGGTTTTGTGACACGATTTCTCGAAACCGGCCATTAATGATCCAAAGTACCTTTTGCCATAATTTTTTTTTCATGTATTTTAAAAATACTCCACAACTTCATTGTAATGCTTATATATTGACATTGCCGGCATGACATGTTTAATATCATAAGAACTTTATTATTTTCATATGACATGTCATTGCTCGACATCACTCCATATATTCATATATTCTTCATACTTATGCAGCTTATGGGTAAATCTCATTTCCATAGAGCAAACATTTCATTGAAATAATTTTTTTATGTATTTTAAAAATGATCCAAAGTACCCTTTTGCCAATATTTTTTTCTCATGTATTTAAAAAATACTCCACAACTTTTTAATAATGCATATAAATTCACATTGCCGGCATGACATGTTTAATATCATATGAACTTGGGCGGTTATTAATTATTTTCATATGACATGTCATTGCTCGACATCACTCCACCTATATAGGTTTTGTGACACGATTTCTCGAAACCGGCCATTTATGATCCAAAGTACCTTTTGCCACAATTTTTTTTTCATGTATTTTAAAAATACTCCACAACTTTTTAATAATGCATATAAATTCACATTGCCGGCATGACATGTTTAATATCATATGAACTTGGGCGGTTATTAATTATTTTCATATGACATGCCATTGCTCGACATCACTCCACCTATATAGGTTTTGTGACACGATTTCTCGAAACCGGCCATTTATGATCCAAAGTACCTTTTGCCACTATTTTTTTTCATGTATTTTAAAAATACTCCACAACTTCATTGTAATGCTTATATATTGACATTGCCGGCATGACATGTTTAATATCATAAGAACTTTATTATTTTCATATGACATGTCATTGCTCGACATCACTCCATATATTCATATATTCTTCATACTGCAGCTTATGGGTAAATCTCATATCCATAGAGCAAACATTTCATATGAAAAATAATTTTTTTATGTATTTTAAAAATGAACCCAAAAATTTTTAATAATACATAAAAACATCGTTGCCATCATGAACAAGTTCAAATCATATATATTTGGGCGTTTAACAAATATTTTCATATGACATGACATGCTCGACAACCGGTCCCCCTATAGAGGTTTTGTGACACGATTTCTTGAAACCGGCCATTTATAAACCAAAGTACCCGTCAACAACTTTTTTTTTCTCTTTATTTTCATTTATATGCCATTTAGGGGTAATTTTAATATCCCTTGAACTAAAATTTCACTTGGAAAATGAAAATTTTTTTTTCATATATTCTTCATATTTATGCTGTTTATGCATGAAACGCATATCCATAGAACAAAAATTTCTTATGAAAAATTTATTGTTTTTTATGTTCGTTTTCATTAGTAATGCTATTAAAGAGTAAATCTGACACTTCTTGAAATAAAATTTCTTCAAAAAAATAAAAAAATTTTTTTTATTCTTCATACATACGTACGCTGTTTCTGCATGAAACGCATATCCATAGAACAAAAATTTCTTATGAAAAATTAATTGTTTTTTATGTTCGTTTTCATTAGTAATGCTATTAAAGAGTAAATCTGACACTTCTTGAAATAAAATTTCTTCAAAAAATGAAAATTTTTTTTCATTCATAGTTCATACGTATGCTGTTTATGCATGAAACGCATATCCATAGAACAAAAATTTCTTATGAAAAATTTATTGTTTTTTATGTTCGTTTTCATTAGTAATGCTATTAAAGAGTAAATCTGACACTTCTTGAAATAAAATTTCTTCAAAAAAATGAAAATTTTTTTTTCATTTATTCTTCATACGTATGCTGTTTATGCATGAAACGCATATCCATAGAACAAAAATTTCTTATGAAAAATTAATTGTTTTTTATGTTCGTTTTCATTAGTAATGCTATTAAAGAGTAATCGATCGATATTTAAAATTTTTTCATTAGTTCATACGTATGCTGTTTATGCATGAAACGCATATCCATAGAACAAAAATTTCTTATGAAAAATTAATTGATTTTTTATGTTCGTTTTCATTAGTAATGCTATTAAAGAGTAAATCTGACACTTCTTGAAATAAAATTTCTTCAAAAAATGAAAATTTTTTTCATTCATAGTTCATACGTATGCTGTTTATGCATGAAACGCATATCCATAGAACAAAAATTTCTTATGAAAAATTAATTGTTTTTTATGTTCGTTTTCATTAGTAATGCTGTTAAAGAGCTCACCATGAGTAGGTTTTCTGACACATTTTCTGAAAATCGGTTTTTTATGTTTCAAAGTACCTTTTGCCATATTTTTTTTCACATGTATTTAAAAAAAATACTCCACAACTTTTTAATAATGCATATAAATTCACATTGCCGGCATGACATGTTTAAAATCATATGAACTTGGGCGGTTATTAATTATTTTCATATGACATGCCATTGCTCGACATCACTCCACCTATATAGGTTTTGTGACACGATTTCTCGTAACCGGGCATTAATGATCCAAAGTACCCTTTGCCATAATTTTTTTTTTCTATGTATTTTAAAAAATACTCCACAACTTCATTGTAATGCATATAAATCGACATTGCCGGCATTTAATATCATATGAACTTGGGCGGTTATTAATTATTTTCATATGACATGCCATTGCTCGACATCACTCCACCTATATAGGTTTTGTGACAAGATTTCTCGAAACCGGGCATTTATGATCCAAAGTACCCTTTGCCATAATTTTTTTTTCATGTATTTTAAAAATACTCCACAACTTAATTGTAATGCATATAAATCGACATTGCCGGCCTGACATGTTTAACATCATATGATCTTGGGCGGTTATTAATTATTTTCATATGACATGCCATTGCTCGACATCACTCCACCTATATAGGTTTTGTGACACGATTTCTCGAAACCGGCCATTTATGATCAAAGTACCTTTTGCCACTATTTTTTTTTCATGTATTTTAAAAATACTCCACAACTTCATTGTAATGCTTATATATTGACATTGCCGGCATGACATGTTTAATATCATAAGAACTTTATTATTTTCATATGACATGTCATTGCTCGACATCACTCCATATATTCATATATTCTTCATACTGCAGCTTATGGGTAAATCTCATATCCATAGAGCAAACATTTCATATGAAAAATCATTTTTTTTTATGTATTTTAAAAATGAACCCAAAAATTTTTAATAATACATAAAAACATCGTTGCCATCATGAACAAGTTCAAATCATATATATTTGGGCGTTTAACAAATATTTTCATATGACATGACATGCTCGACAACCGGTCCCCCTATAGAGGTTTTGTGACACGATTTCTTGAAACCGGCCATTTATAAACCAAAGTACCCGTCAACAACTTTTTTTTTTCTTTTTATTTTCATTTATATGCCATTTAGGGGTAATTTTAATATCCCTTGAACTAAAATTTCACTTGGAAAATGAAAATTTGTTTTCATATATTCTTCATATTTATGCTGTTTATGCATGAAACGCATATCCATAGAACAAAAATTTCTTATGAAAAATTTATTGTTTTTTATGTTCGTTTTCATTAGTAATGCTATTAAAGAGTAAATCTGACACTTCTTGAAATAAAATTTCTTCAAAAAAATTAAAAATTTTTTTTCATTTATTCTTCATACGTACGCGCTGTTTCTGCATGAAACGCATATCCATAGAACAAAAATTTCTTATGAAAAATTAATTGTTTTTTATGTTCGTTTTCATTAGTAATGCTATTAAAGTGTAAATCTGACACTACTTGAAATAAAATTTCTTCAAAAAAATGAAAAAATTTTTTTCATTTATTCTTCATACGTATGCTGTTTATGCATGAAACGCATATCCATAGAACAAAAATTTCTTATGAAAAATTTATTGTTTTTTATGTTCGTTTTCATTAGTAATGCTATTAAAGAGTAAATCTGACACTACTTGAAATAAAATTTCTTCAAAAAAATGAAAATTTTTTTTTCATTCATAGTTCATACGTATGCTGTTTATGCATGAAACGCATATCCATAGAACAAAAATTTCTTATGAAAAATTAATTGTTTTTTATGTTCGTTTTCATTAGTAATGCTATTAAAGAGTAAATCTGACACTTCTTGAAATAAAATTTCTTCAAAAAATGAAAATTTTTTTTCATTCATAGTTCATACGTATGCTGTTTATGCATGAAACGCATATCCATAGAACAAAAATTTCTTATGAAAAATTAATTGTTTTTTATGTTCGTTTTCATAAGTAATGCTGTTAAAGAGCTCACCATGAGTAGGTTTTCTGACACATTTTCTGAAAATCGGTTTTTTATGTTTCAAAGTACCTTTTGCCATATTTTTTTTCACATGTATTTAAAAAAAATACTCCACAACTTTTTAATAATGCATATAAATTCACATTGCCGGCATGACATGTTTAAAATCATATGAACTTGGGCGGTTATTAATTATTTTCATATGACATGTCATTGCTCGACATCACTCCACCTATAAAGGTTTTGTGACACGATTTCTCGAAACCGGCCATTTATGATCCAAAGTACCTTTTGCCACAATTTTTTTTCATGCATTTTAAAAATACTCCACAACTTCATTGTAATGCATATAAATCGACATTGCCGGCCTGACATGTTTAATACCATATGAACTTGGGCGGTTATTAATTATTTTCATATGACATGCCATTGCTCGACATCACTCCACCTATATAGGTTTTGTGACACGATTTCTCGAAACCGGGCATTAATGATCCAAAGTACCCTTTGCCATAATTTTTTTTCATGTATTTTAAAAATACTCCACAACTTCATTGTAATGCTTATATATTGACATTGCCGGCATGACATGTTTAATATCATAAGAACTTTATTATTTTCATATGACATGTCATTGCTCGACATCACTCCATATATTCATATATTCTTCATACGTATGCAGCTTATGGGTAAATCTCATATCCATAGAGCAAACATTTCATATGAAAAATAAATTTTTTTTATGTATTTTAAAAATGAAGTACCTTTTGCAATATTTTTTTCTCATGTATTTAAAAAAAATACTCCACAACTTTTTAATAATGCATATAAATTCACATTGCCGGCATGACATGTTTAAAATCATATGAACTTGGGCGGTTATTAATTATTTTCATATGACATGTCATTGCTCGACATCACTCCACCTATATAGGTTTTGTGACACGATTTCTCGAAACCGGCCATTTATGATCCAAAGTACCTTTTGCCACAATTTTTTTTTTCATGTATTTTAAAAATACTCCACAACTTCATTGTAATGCATATAAATTGACATTGCCGGCATGACATGTTTAATATCATATGAACTTGGGCGGTTATTAATTATTTTCATATGACATGCCATTGCTCGACATCACTCCACCTATATAGGTTTTGTGACACGATTTCTCGAAACCGGCCATTAATGATCCAAAGTACCTTTTGCCATAATTTTTTTTCATGTATTTTAAAAATACTCCACAACTTCATTGTAATGCTTATATATTGACATTGCCGGCATGACATGTTTAATATCATAAGAACTTTATTATTTTCATATGACATGTCATTGCTCGACATCACTCCATATATTCATATATTCTTCATACTTATGCAGCTTATGGGTAAATCTCATATCCATGGAGCAAACATTTCATATGAAAAATAAATTGTTTTTATGTATTTTAAAAATGAAGTACCTTTTGCAATATTTTTTTTCTCATGTATTTAAAAAAAAATACTCCACAACTTTTTAATAATGCATATAAATTCACATTGCCGGCATGACATGTTTAAAATCATATGAACTTGGGCGGTTATTAATTATTTTCATATGACATGTCATTGCTCGACATCACTCCACCTATATAGGTTTTGTGACACGATTTCTCGAAACCGGCCATTTATGATCCAAAGTACCTTTTGCCACAATTTTTTTTTCATGTATTTTAAAAATACTCCACAACTTTTTAATAATGCATATAAATTCACATTGCCGGCATGACATGTTTAATATCATATGAACTTGGGCGGTTATTAATTATTTTCATATGACATGCCATTGCTTGACATCACTCCACCTATATAGGTTTTGTGACACGATTTCTCGAAACCGGGCATTAATGATCCAAAGTACCTTTTGCCATAATTTTTTTTCATGTATTTTAAAAATACTCCACAACTTCATTGTAATGCTTATATATTGACATTGCCGGCATGACATGTTTAATATCATAAGAACTTTATTATTTTCATATGACATGTCATTGCTCGACATCACTCCATATATTCATATATTCTTCATACGTATGCAGCTTATGGGTAAATCTCATATCCATAGAGCAAACATTTCATATGAAAAATAAATTTTTTTATGTATTTTAAAAATTAAGTACCTTTTGCCATATTTTTTTCTCATGTATTTAAAAAAAATACTCCACAACTTTTTAATAATGCATAATAATTCACATTGCCGGCATGACATGTTTAAAATCATATGAACTTGGGCGGTTATTAATTATTTTCATATGACATGTCATTGCTCGACATCACTCCACCTATAAAGGTTTTGTGACACGATTTCTCGAAACCGGCCATTTATGATCCAAAGTACCTTTTGCCATAATTTTTTTTTCATGTATTTTAAAAATACTCCACAACTTCATTGTAATGCTATAATTGACTTGCCGGCATGACATGTTTAATATCATAGAACTTATTATTTTCATATGACATGTCTTGCTCGCATCACTCCATATATCATATATTCATACTTATGAGCTTTGTGACACGATTTCCGAAACCGGCATTTATGTCCAAAGTACTTTGGCACAATTTTTTTCATGTTTTTAAAAATACTCCACAACTTCATTGTAATGCATATAAATCGACATTGCCGGCCTGACATGTTTAATATCATATGAACTTGGGCGGTTATTAATTATTTTCATATGACATGCCATTGCTCGACATCACTCCACCTATAAAGGTTTTGTGACACGATTTCTCGAAACCGGCCATTAATGATCCAAAGTACCTTTTGCCATAATTTTTTTTTCATGTATTTTAAAAATACTCCACAACTTCATTGTAATGCTTATATATTGACATTGCCGGCATGACATGTTTAATATCATATGAACTGGCGGTTCTAATTATTTCTATGACATCTCTACTCCACAGGTTTTGTGACACGATTTGAACCGCATAGATCAAGTACCTTTGCCACAATTTTTTTCTGTATTTTAAAAATACTCACAACTTATGTACATAAACGAAGGCTGAGTTTATCTATGCGGGTTATTTTTTTTAGCATGCATTGCTCGACATCACTCCACTAAAGGTTTTGTGACACGATTTCTCGAAACCGGCCATTTATGATCCAAAGTACCTTTTGCCATAATTTTTTTTTCATGTATTTTAAAAATACTCCACAACTTCATTGTAATGCTTATATATTGACATTGCCGGCATGACATGTTTAATATCATAAGAACTTTATTATTTTCATATGACATGTCATTGCTCGACATCACTCCATATATTCATATATTCTTCATACTTATGCAGCTTATGGGTAAATCTCATATCCATGGAGCAAACATTTCATATGAAAAATAAATTTTTTTTATGTATTTTAAAAATGAAGTACCTTTTGCAATATTTTTTTTCTCATGTATTTAAAAAAAAATACTCCACAACTTTTTAATAATGCATATAAATTCACATTGCCGGCATGACATGTTTAAAATCATATGAACTTGGGCGGTTATTAATTATTTTCATATGACATGTCATTGCTCGACATCACTCCACCTATATAGGTTTTGTGACACGATTTCTCGAAACCGGCCATTTATGATCCAAAATAACTTTTGCCACAATTTTTTTTTTTCATGTATTTTAAAAATACTCCACAACTTTTTTATAATGCATATAAATTCACATTGCCGGCATGACATGTTTAATATCATATGAACTTGGGCGGTTATTAATTATTTTCATATGACATGCCATTGCTTGACATCACTCCACCTATATAGGTTTTGTGACACGATTTCTCGAAACCGGCCATTTATGATCCAAAGTACCTTTTGCCATAATTTTTTTTTCATGTATTTTAAAAATACTCCACAACTTCATTGTAATGCTTATATATTGACATTGCCGGCATGACATGTTTAATATCATAAGAACTTTATTATTTTCATATGACATGTCATTGCTCGACATCACTCCATATATTCTTCATACGTATGCTGCTTATGGGTAAATCTCATATCCATAGAGCAAACATTTCATATGAAAAATAAATTTTTTTATGTATTTTAAAAATTAAGTACCTTTTGCCATATTTTTTTCTCATGTATTTAAAAAAAATACTCCACAACTTTTTAATAATGCATAATAATTCACATTGCCGGCATGACATGTTTAAAATCATATGAACTTGGGCGGTTATTAATTATTTTCATATGACATGTCATTGCTCGACATCACTCCACCTATATAGGTTTTGTGACACGATTTCTCGAAACCGGCCATTTATGATCCAAAGTACCTTTTGCCATAATTTTTTTTTCATGTATTTTAAAAATACTCCACAACTTCATTGTAATGCTTATATATTGACATTGCCGGCATGACATGTTTAATATCATAAGAACTTTTTTTTTTCATAGACATGTCATGGAAACCCAATATTCATATATCCATATATGCAGCTTATGGGTAAATCTCATATCCATAGAGCAAAAATTTCATATGAAAAAAATTTTTTTATGTATTTTAAAAATGAAGCACCTTTTGCAATATTTTTTTCTCAGTATTTAAAAAAATACTCCACAACTTTTAATAATGCATATAAATTCACTTGAAGGCATGACATGTTTAATATCATATGAACTTGGGCGGTTATTAATTATTTTCATATGACATGTCATTGCTCGACATCACTCCACCTATATAGGTTTTGTGACACGATTTCTCGAAACCGGCCATTTATGATCCAAAGTACCTTTTGCCACAATTTTTTTTTTCATGTATTTTAAAAATACTCCACAACTTTTTTATAATGCATATAAATTCACATTGCCGGCATGACATGTTTAATATCATATGAACTTGGGCGGTTATTAATTATTTTCATATGACATGTCATTGCTCGACATCACTCCACCTATATAGGTTTTGTGACACGATTTCTCGAAAGCATTTATGATCCAAAAAGTACCTTTTGCCAAATTTTTTTTTTTGTATTTTAAAAAATACCCACAACTTTGTAATGCATATAAATCGACATTGCCGGCATGACATGTTTAATATCATATGAACTTGGGCGGTTATTAATTATTTTATATGACATGCCATTGCTCGACATCACTCCACCTATATAGGTTTTGTGACACGATTTCTCGAAGCCGGCCATTTATGATCCAAAGTACCTTTTGCCATAATTTTTTTTTTCATGTATTTTAAAAATACTCTACAACTTTTTAATAATGCATATAAATTCACATTGCCGGCATGACATGTTTAATATCATATGAACTTGGGCGGTTATTAATTATTTTCATATGACATGCCATTGCTTGACATCACTTCACCTATATAGGTTTTGTGACACGATTTCTCGAAACCGGCCATTTATGATCCAAAGTACCTTTTGCCACAATTTTTTTTCTTGTATTTTAAAAATACTCCACAACTTCATTGTAATGCTTATATATTGACATTGCCGGCATGACATGTTTAATATCATAAGAACTTTATTATTTTCATATGACATGTCATTGCTCGACATCACTCCATATATTCATATATTCTTCATACTTATGCAGCTTATGGGTAAATCTCATATCCATGGAGCAAACATTTCATATGAAAAATAAATTTTTTTTATGTATTTTAAAAATGAAGTACCTTTTGCAATATTTTTTTTCTCATGTATTTAAAAAAAAATACTCCACAACTTTTTAATAATGCATATAAATTCACATTGCCGGCATGACATGTTTAAAATCATATGAACTTGGGCGGTTATTAATTATTTTCATATGACATGTCATTGCTCGACATCACTCCACCTTTATAGGTTTTGTGACACGATTTCTCGAGACAGGCCATTTATGATCAAAAGTACCTTTTGCCAAAATTTTTTTTTCATGTATTTTAAAAATACTCCACAACTTCATTGTAATACATATAAATCGACATTGCCGGCATGACATGTTTAATATCATATGAACTTGGGCGGTTATTAATTATTTTCATATGACATGCCATTGCTCGACATCACTCCACCTATATAGGTTTTGTGACACGATTTCTCGAAACCGGCCATTTATGATCCAAAGTACCTTTTGCCATAATTTTTTTTTCATGTATTTTAAAAATACTCCACAACTTCATTGTAATGCTTATATATTGACATTGCCGGCATGACATGTTTAATATCATAAGAACTTTATTATTTTCATATGACATGTCATTGCTCGACATCACTCCATATATTCATATATTCTTCATACGTATGCAGCTTATGGGTAAATCTCATATCCATAGAGCAAACATTTCATATGAAAAATAAATTTTTTTATGTATTTTAAAAATTAAGTACCTTTTGCCATATTTTTTTCTCATGTATTTAAAAAAATACTCCACAACTTTTTAATAATGCATAATAATTCACATTGCCGGCATGACATGTTTAAAATCATATGAACTTGGGCGGTTATTAATTATTTTCATATGACATGTCATTGCTCGACATCACTCCACCTATAAAGGTTTTGTGACACGATTTCTCGAAACCGGCCATTTATGATCCAAAGTACCTTTTGCCACAATTTTTTTCTTGTATTTTAAAAATACTCCAAATTTAATAATGTATAATTAATGCCGGCTGACATGTTTAATATCATAGAACTGGGCGGTTATTATTATTCATATGACAGCGCTGACCTCCACTTAAGGTTTTGTGACACGATTTCTCGAAACCGGCCATTTATGATCCAAAGTACCTTTTGCCACAATTTTTTTTTCATGTATTTTAAAAATACTCCACAACTTCATTGTAATGCATATAAATCGACATTGCCGGCCTGACATGTTTAATATCATATGAACTTGGGCGGTTATTAATTATTTTCATATGACATGCCATTGCTCGACATCACTCCACCTATATAGGTTTTGTGACACGATTTCTCGAAACCGGCCATTTATGATCCAAAGTACCTTTTGCCATAATTTTTTTTTCATGTATTTTAAAAATACTCCACAACTTCATTGTAATGCTTATATATTGACATTGCCGGCATGACATGTTTAATATCATAAGAACTTTATTATTTTCATATGGCTTGTCATTGCTCCACATCACTCCATATATTCATATATTCTTCATACTTATGCAGCTTATGGGTAAATCTCATATCCGTAGAGCAAACATTTCATATGAAAAATAAATTTTTTTTATGTATTTTAAAAATGAAGTACCTTTTGCAATATTTTTTTTCTCATGTATTTAAAAAAAATACCCCACAACTTTTTAATAATGCATATAAATTCACATTGCCGGCATGACATGTTTAATATCATATGAACTTGGGCGGTTATTAATTATTTTCATATGACATGTCATTGCTCGACATCACTCCACCTATATAGGTTTTGTGACACGATTTCTCGAAACCGGCCATTTATGATCCAAAGTACCTTTTGCCACAATTTTTTTTCATGTATTTTAAAAATACTCCACAACTTTTTAATAATGCATATAAATTCACATTGCCGGCATGACATGTTTAATATCATATGAACTTAGGCGGTTATTAATTATTTTCATATGACATGCCATTGCTTGACATCACTTCGGCTGATCCGTATTATTTTTCTGTATTTTAAAAATACCCACAACTTCTTGTAATGCATATATCGTTGCCGGCATGCAGTTTAATATCATGAACTGGCGGTTATTAATTATTTTATATGACATGCCATTGCTTGACATCACTTCACCTATAGAGGTTTTGTGACACGATTTCTCGAAACCGGCCATTTATGATCCAAAGTACCTTTTGCCACAATTTTTTTTCTTGTATTTTAAAAATACTCCACAACTTCATTGTAATGCTTATATATTGACATTGCCGGCATGACATGTTTAATATCATAAGAACTTTATTATTTTCATATGACATGTCAGTGCTCGACATCACTCCATATATTCATATATTCTTCATACGTATGCAGCTTATGGGTAAATCTCATATCCATAGAACAAACATTTCAAATGAACCCAAAAATTTTTAATAATATATAATAACATCGTTGCCATCATGAACAAGTTCAAATCATATATATTTGGGCGTTTAACAAATATTTTCATATGACATGACATGCTCGACAACCGGTCCCCCTATAGAGGTTTTGTGACACGATTTCTTGAAACCGGCCATTTATAACCCAAACTACCCATCAACAACTTTTTTTTTCTCTTTATTTTCATTTATATGCCATTTAGGGGTAATATCCCTTGAACTAAAATTTCACTTGGAAAATGAAAATTTTTTTTCATATATTCTTCATATTTATGCTGTTTATGCATGAAACGCATATCCATAGAACAAAAATTTCTTATGTAAAATTTATTGTTTTTTATGTTCGCTATCATTAGTAATGCTATTAAAGTGTAAATCTGACACTTCTTGAAATAAAATTTCTTCAAAAAAATTAAAATTTTTTTTTCATTCATAGTTCATACGTATGCTGTTTATGCATGAAACGCATATCCATAGAACAAAAATTTCTTATGAAAAATTAATTGTTTTTTATGTTCGTTTTCATTAGTAATGCGCTATTAAAGAGTAAATCTGACACTTCTTGAAATAAAATTTCTTCAAAAAAATGAAAAATTTTTTTTCATTTATTCTTCATACGTATGCTGTTTATGCATGAAACGCATATCCATAGAACAAAAATTTCTTATGAAAAATTTTTTGTTTTTTATGTTCGTTATTCATTAGTAATGCTATTAAAGAGTAAATCTGACACTTCTTGAAATAAAATTTCTTCAAAAAAATGAAAAATTTGTTTCATTTATTGTTCATACGTATGCTGTTTATGCATAAAACGCATAACTATAGAACAAAAATTTCTTATGAAAAATTAATTGTTTTTTATGTTCGTTTTCATTAGTAATGCTATTAAAGAGTAAATCTGACACTACTTGAAATAAAATTTCTTCAAAAAATGAAAATTTTTTTTTCATTCATAGTTCATACGTATGCTGTTTATGCATGAAACGCATATCCATAGAACAAAAATTTCTTATGAAAAATTAATTGTTTTTTATGTTCGTTTTCATTAGTAATGCTATTAAAGAGTAAATCTGACACTTCTTGAAATAAAATTTCTTCAAAAAAATGAAAAAATTTTTTTTCATTTATTCTTCATACGTATGCTGTTTATGCATGAAACGCATATCCATAGAACAAAAATTTCTTATGAAAAATTAATTGTTTTTTATGTTCGTTTTCATTAGTAATGCTATTAAAGAGTAAATCTGACACTTCTTGAAATAAAATTTCTTCAAAAAAATGAAAAAATTTTTTTTTTCATTCATACTTCATACGTATGCTGTTTATGCATGAAACGCATATCCATAGAACAAAAATTTCTTATGAAAAATTAATTGTTTTTTATGTTCGTTTTCATTAGTAATGCTATTAAAGAGTAAATCTGACACTTCTTGAAATAAAATTTCTTCAAAAAAATGAAAAATTTTTTTTCATTTATTCTTCATACGTACGCTGTTTATGCATGAAACGCATATCCATAGAACAAAAATTTCTTATGAAAAATTAATTGTTTTTTATGTTCGTTTTCATTAGTAATGCTATTAAAGAGTAAATCTGACACTTCTTGAAATAAAATTTCTTCAAAAAAATGAAAATTTTTTTTTCATTCATTCTTCATACGTATGCTGTTTATGCATGAAACGCATATCCATAGAACAAAAATTTCTTATGAAAAATTAATTGTTTTTTATGTTCGTTTTCATTAGTAATGCTATTAAAGAGTAAATCTGACACTACTTGAAATAAAATTTCTTCAAAAAATGAAAATTTTTTTTCATTCATAGTTCATACGTATGCTGTTTATGCATGAAACGCATATCCATAGAACAAAAATTTCTTATGAAAAATTAATTGTTTTTTATGTTCGTTTTCATTAGTAATGCTATTAAAGAGTAAATCTGACACTTCTTGAAAGAAAATTTCTTCAAAAAAATGAAAATTTTTTTCATTTCATAGTTCATACGTATGCTGTTTATGCATGAAACGCATATCCATAGAACAAAAATTTCTTATGAAAAATTAATTGTTTTTTATGTTCGTTTTCATAAGTAATGCTGTTAAAGAGCTCACCATGAGTAGGTTTTCTGACACATTTTCTGAAAATCGGTTTTTTATGTTTCAAAGTCTTTCTCACCTTTTGCCATATTTTTTTCACATGTATTTTAAAAAAATACTCCACAACTTTTCGAAATGCATATAATAATTGCCGGCATAACATGTTTTAAATCATATGAACTTGGGCGGTTATTAATTATTTTCATATGACATGCCATTGCTCGACATCACTCCACCTATATAGGTTTTGTGACACGATTTCTCGAAACCGGTCATTTATGATCCAAAGTACCCTTTGCCATAATTTTTGTTTCATGTATTTTAAAAATACTCCACAACTTCATTGTAATGCTTATATATTGACATTGCCGGCATGACATGTTTAATATCATAAGAACTTTATTATTTTCATATGACATGTCATTGCTCGACATCACTCCATATATTCATATATTCTTCATACGTATGCAGCTTATGGGTAAATCTCATATCCATAGAGCAAACATTTCATATGAAAAATAAATTTTTTTTGTATTTTAGAAATTAAGTACCTTTTTGCCATATTTTTTTCTCATGTATTTAAAAAAAATACTCCACAACTTTTTAATAATGCATAATAATTCACATTGCCGGCATGACATGTTTAAAATCATATGAACTTGGGCGGTTATTAATTATTTTCATATGACATGCCATTGCTCGACATCACTCCACCTATAAAGGTTTTGTGACACGATTTCTCGAAACCGGCCATTTATGATCCAAAGTACCTTTTGCCATAATTTTTTTTCACTTGAAAAGTGTATTTTAAAAATACTCCACAACTTTGTATAATGCATAGAAATATACATTGCCGGCATAACCTTTATATTCTTGATCAGGACGACGGTTAGTTATTTCGCTTGTCGTCGTGTCTGTGTTGTCGGCGTTGTGGTTAGGAACTAGTCTCAGTTTTAGTAGAGTGACAAGAGTTTTTTCTACAACTAATATGTCGGAACTGGCCGGATCGGATAACTATATCATATAGCTGCCATAGGAACGATCGGTCAAAGAACAAGTTCTAGTTAGAAAAATTTTTGTTTTCCATCGTAGAGTCACTAATCTTGGTATATGTTAGTTTTATATGCTTCATAATTTCGAAAATATCAAAATCGGATCACTATAGCATATAGCTGCATGATCGGTCGAAAAAAAGTCTTTGTGAAAAAAATTTTTTGATTTCATCGTAGCGTTTGAATCGTAGTATATATTTGTTTTATATGTTTCCACATAATTCTGAAAAAATTTATCAAAATCGGATGACATACATATAGCTGCCATAAACACGGTAAAAAATTTAGTGAGAAAAATTTTTGTTTTTTATCGTAGCGTCCAATCTTGGTATATTTTTTTATATGCTACAATTTCGAAAAAATTATCAAAATCGATGACTATAGCATATAGTACCATAGGACCGATCGGTCGAAAAATGTGTTTTACAAGAAAAGTTTTTTTTATGGTATAAATTTTTATTATCAATGATTTTAATTTTAAATATCTGATATCTATATCCTTATATATTTTTCCAGTTAAATCAGTTATAAGTTTTTAGTGTTTAAAACTTCGGCACAGTCGAAGTTAGCTTTGCCAAAATTCTCTTTTGTCATGTATTTTAAAAATACTCCACAATTTCATTGTAATGCATATAAATCGACATTGCCGGCCTGACATGTTTAATATCATATGAACTTGGGCGGTTATTAATTATTTTCATATGACATGCCATTGCTCGACATCACTCCATATATTCATATATTCTTCATACGTATGCAGCTTATGGGTAAATCTCATATCCATAAAGCAAACATTTCATATGAAAAATAAATTTTTTTATGTATTTTAAAAATTAAGTACCTTTTGCCATATTTTTTTTCTCATGTATTTAAAAAAAATACTCCACAACTTTTTAATAATGCATAATAATTCACATTGCCGGCATGACATGTTTAAAATCATATGAACTTGGGCGGTTATTAATTATTTTCATATGACATGCCATTGCTCGACATCACTCCACCTATAAAGGTTTTGTGACACGATTTCTCGAAACCGGCCATTAATGATCCAAAGTACCTTTTGCCATAATTTTTTTTTCATGTATTTTAAAAATACTCCACAACTGCATTGTAATGCTTATATATTGACATTGCCGGCATGACATGTTTAATATCATAAGAACTTTATTATTTTCATATGACATGTCATTGCTCGACATCACTCCATATATTCATATATTCTTCATACTTATGCAGCTTTGTGACACGATTTCTCGAAACCGGCCATTTATGATCCAAAGTACCTTTTGCAATAATTTTTTTTCATGTTTTTTAAAAATACTCCACAACTTCATTGTAATGCATATAAATTCACATTGCCGGCATGACATGTTTAATATCATATGAACTTGGGCGGTTATTAATTATTTTCATATGACATGTCATTGCTCGACATCACTCCACCTATATAGGTTTTGTGACACGATTTCTCGAAACCGGCCATTTATGATCCAAAGTACCCTTTGCCACAATTTTTTTTTCATGTATTTTAAAACTACTAAACAACTTTTTAATAATGCATATAAATTCACATTGCCGGCATGACATGTTTAATATCATATGAACTTGGGCGGTTATTAATTATTTTCATATGACATGTCATTGCACGACATCACTCCACCTATATAGGTTTTGTGACACGATTTCTCGAAACCGGCCATTTATGATCCAAAGTACCTTTTGCCACAATTTTTTTTATCAGTATTTTAAAAATACTCCACAACTTTTTAATAATGCATATAAATTCACATTGCCGGCATGACATGTTTAATATCATATGAACTTAGGCGGTTATTAATTATTTTCATATGACATGCCATTGCTTGACATCACTTCACCTATAGAGGTTTTGTGACACGATTTCTCGAAACCGGCCATTTATGATCCAAAGTACCTTTTGCCACAATTTTTTTTCTTGTATTTTAAAAATACTCCACAACTTCATTGTAATGCATATAAATCGACATTGCCGGCATGACATGTTTAATATCATATGAACTTGGGCGGTTATTAATTATTTTTATATGACATCAAGCCATTGCTCGACATCACTCCACCTATATAGGTTTTGTGACACGATTTCTCGAAACCGGCCATTAATGATCCAAAGTACCTTTTGCCATAATTTTTTATACACTTGAAAAGTGTATATTAATTTTGCCCAGAAGTTTGTAACGCATAGAAATATTCATTTCCGACCCCATAAACTATATATATTCTTGATCAGGACGACGAGCTGAGTTCATTTCCGCTTGTCCGTCCGTCCGTCTGTCTGTCTGTCCGTCTGTCCGTCTGTCTGTCTGTTTCTACGCGAACTAGTCTCTCAGTTTTAAAGCTATCGAGCTGAAATTTTGCACAGAGTCTTCTTTTTACTGCACGCAACTAATATGTCGGAACCGGCCGGATCGGATAACTATATCATATAGCTGCCATAGGAACGATTGGTCAAAGAACAAGTTCTAGTTAGAAAAACTTTTTTGTTTTCCATCGTAGCGTCACTAATCTTGGTATATGTTAGTTTTATATGCTTTCACATAATTCTGGAAAAATGTATCAAAATCGGATCACTATAGCATATAGCTGCCATAGGAACTATCGGTCGAAAAATAAGTCTTTGTGAGAAAAATTTTTTTGATTTCCATCGTAGCGTCTTGAATCGTAGTATATATTTGTTTTATATGTTTCCACATAATTCTGAAAAAATTTATCAAAATCGGATGACTATAGCATATAGCTGCCATATAAACGGACGGTCAAAAAACTACTTCTAGTGAGAAAAACTTTTTTGTTTTTTATCGTATCGTCCCCAATCTTGGTATATATTAGTTTTATATGCTTTCACATAATTTCGAAAAAAATTATCAAATGGTATCAAATTTTTATTATCAATGATTTTAAAATTTTAAATATCTGATATCTATATCCTTATATATTTTTCCAGTTAAATCAGTTGGAGTAAAGTTTTTCAAGTGTATTAAAACTTCGGCACAGTCGAAGTTAGCTTTGCCTTCTCGTTTTTCATGTATTTTAAAAATACTCCACAACTTCATTGTAATGCTTATATATTGACATGTTTAATATCATAAGAACTTTATTATTTTCATATGACATGTCATTGCTCGACATCACTCCATATATTCATATATTCATACTTATGCAGCTTATGGGTAAATCTCATATCCATAGAGCAAAAATTTCATATGAAAAATAATTTTTTTTTATGTATTTTAAAAATGAAGTACCTTTTGCAATATTTTTTTTCTCATGTATTTAAAAAAAAAAACTCCACAATTTTTTAATAATGCATATAAATTCACATTGCCGGCATGACTTGTTTAATATCATATGAACTTGGGCGGTTATTAATTATTTTCATATGACATGTCATTGCTCGACATCACTCCACCTATATAGGTTTTGTGACACGATTTCGCGAAACCGGGCATTAATGATCCAAAGTACCTTTTGCCATAATTTTTTTTTCATGTATTTTAAAAATACTCCACAACTTCATTGTAATGCTTATATATTGACATTGCCGGCATGACATGTTTAATATCATAAGAACTTTATTATTTTCATATGACATGTCAGTGCTCGACATCACTCCATATATTCATATATTCTTCATACGTATGCAGCTTATGGGTAAATCTCATATCCATAGAACAAACATTTCAAATGAACCCAAAAATTTTTAATAATACATAAAAACATCGTTGCCATCATGAACAAGTTCAAATCATATATATTTGGACGTTTAACAAATATTTTCATATGACATGACATGCTCGACAACCGGTCCCCCTATAGAGGTTTTGTGACACGATTTCTTGAAACCGGCCATTTATAAACCAAAGTACCCGTCAACAACTTTTTTTTTCTCTTTATTTTCATTTATATGCCATTTAGGGGTAATATCCCTTGAACTAAAATATCACTTGGAAAATGAAAATTTTTTTTCATATATTCTTCATATTTATGCTGTTTATGCATGAAACGCATATCCATAGAACAAAAATTTCTTATGAAAAATTTATTGTTTTTTATGTTCGCTATCATTAGTAATGCTATTAAAGTGTAAATCTGACACTTCTTGAAATAAAATTTCTTCAAAAAAATGAAAATTTTTTTTCATTTATTCTTCATACGTATGCTGTTTATGCATGAAACGCATATCCATAGAACAAAAATTTATTATGAAAAATTTATTTTTTTTTATGTTCGCTATCATTAGTAATGCTATTAAAGAGTAAATCTGACACTTCTTGAAATAAAATTTCTTCAAAAAAATGAAAAATTTGTTTCATTTATTCTTCATACGTATGCTGTTTATGCATAAAACGCATATCTATAGAACAAAAATTTCTTATGAAAAATTAATTGTTTTTTATGTTCGTTTTCATTAGTAATGCTATTAAAGAGTAAATCTGACACTACTTGAAATAAAATTTCTTCAAAAAATGAAAATTTTTTTTTCATTCATAGTTCATACGTATGCTGTTTATGCATGAAACGCATATCCATAGAACAAAAATTTCTAATGAAAAATTTATTTTTTTTTATGTTCGCTATCATTAGTAATGCTATTAAAGAGTAAATCTGACACTTCTTGAAATAAAATTTCTTCAAAAAATGAAAATTTTTTTTCATTCATATTACAATGCGCAGTACGTTCAAGTGGCCCAAGCGACACCAAGCCGAAGCTTGTTACGCGCGAACCCCAGGCAAAATAGCAGCCCACCTCCCGCCCAACCGACCGGGGGCGCTGCCACAAACGAGTGACACGAAAACGCGTAGAAAAACACGGAATTAAAGCAAACTACAGGCTAAATACGTTAATATAGAGGTTTTTATAGCAAAAATAGAATCTTCTAAACTAATTACTCGAAAGATTTTATTGTAGTCAGCACAAAGGACACGAAACGGCTCATGCAAAGCATAGTTAGTAGTACAACGTTTTAAAGATAAGGGGATATAGTTACGTGTCTGTCTAACAGGAACACTAAGATTAATTTGACTAAGCAACTCTGATGAGTCGATTTCACCATTTATTAGTCTATGTATGAAGATTACACCAAGCATAACTCTTCGGTTAATTAAGGAGGGAAGGTTTATTAAAAGAAGTCTACTAGAATACGATGGTAACCGGACCTCAGGATTCCAATTCAAACCACGAAGAGCAAACAATAGGAATTGTTTTTGCACGGTTTCAATTCTATCTATCGAATATTGTGGAGACCACACACATGAACCATACTCAAGAATTGGACGGACAAGAGAAGTATAAAGAATTTTGGTCGTATAGGGATCATCAAATTCCTTAGACCAACGCTTAATAAACCCAAGAACACTTCTGGCCTTACTTACAGTAGCAGTTACATGAGAGTCAAATTTAAGATTATGATCAAGAATTACCCCCAGATCATTTACTTCATTGGCACCATCGTTTAGACGCTCTAATGCCACATTATCAAGCGTGTATGTGACCAGTTGTGGTAAGCTTCTAAAAAATGTCATAACCTTACACTTCTGAACTATTAAGGTTTAGGAGATTGAATTCACACCATGAGTGAAATGCATCCAAGTCAGTTTGCAAATGATATCGAGATACCAAATCTTTATATGTTAAACAAATCTTAACATCATCAGCATACATAAGGACTCGTGAATGAGTCAGAACTGAAGGTAGATCATTGATGAATAGAGTAAAAAGCAATGGACCCAAGTGACTACCCTGGGGTACTCCAGAAGTAACTTGGATACACTTAGAATATGAATTTCGAAATAGAACCTTTTGGGTTCTATCACTTAGGTACTGAGAAATCCAACTGAGAAGGTTAGTGGGAAATCCAATTAGGATCAGTTTGTGAAGCAGCAAGGAGTGGTTTACAGAATCAAATGCCTTACTAAAATCAGTATAAATGACGTCAGTTTGCATTTTACTTAAGAACCCTTTTATCACTAAGGATGTAAACTCTAAGAGGTTAGTGGTGGTAGATCTACGTCTCACAAATCCATGTTGGAACGGTGAAATAATGGAACTACACAAATCTTGCAATTGAGATGTTATAATTTTCTCAAAAGTTTTAGGAATTGCAGACAACTTGGAAATACCCCTATAGTTTTCAACATCAGACTTATTGCCCTTTTTATGAAGAGGAATGATAAAAGATTTTTTTTTCATATATTCTTCATATTTATGCTGTTTATGCATCAAACGCATATCCATAGAACAAACATTTCTTATGAAAAATTAATTGTTTTTGATGTTCGTTTTCATTAGTAATGCTATTAAAGAGTAAATCTGACACTTCTTGAAATAAAATTTCTTCAAAAAAATGATAAACAACTTTTTAATAATGCATATAAATTCACATTGCCGGCATGACATGTTTAATATCATATGAACTTGTGCGGTTATTAATTATTTTCATATGACATGCCATTGCTCGACATCACTCCACCTATATAGGTTTTGTGACACGATTTCTCGAAACCGGCCATTTATGATCAAAGTACCTTTTGCCACAATTTTTTGTTCATGTATTTTAAAAATACTCCACAACTTCATTGTAATGCTTATATATTGACATTGCCGGCATGACATGTTTAATATCATAAGAACTTTATTATTTTCATATGACATGTCATTGCTCGACATCACTCCATATATTCATATATTCTTCATACGTATGCAGCTTATGGGTAAATCTCATATCCATAGAGCACACATTTCATATGAAAAATAAATTTTTTTTATGTATTTTAAAAATGAACCCAAAAATTTTTAATAATACATAAAAACATCGTTGCCATCATGAACAAGTTCAAATCATATATATTTGGGCGTTTAACAAATATTTTCATATGACATGACATGCTCGACAACCGGTCCCCCTATAGAGGTTTTGTGACACGATTTCTTGAAACCGGCCATTTATAAACCAAAGTACCCGTCAACAACTTTTTTTTTTCTCTTTATTTTCATTTATATGCCATTTAGGGGTAATTTTAATATCCCTTGAACTAAAATTTCACATGGAAAATGAAAATTTGTTTTTCATATATTCTTCATATTTATGCTGTTTATGCATGAAACGCATATCCATAGAACCAAAATTTCTTATGAAAAATTTATTGTTTTTTATGTTCGTTTTCATTAGTAATGCTATTAAAGAGTAAATCTGACACTTCTTGAAATAAAATTTCTTCAAAAAATGAAAAATTTTTTTCATTCATAGTTCATACGTATGCTGTTTATGCATGAAACGCATATCCATAGAACAAAAATTTCTTATGAAAAATTAATTGTTTTTTATGTTCGTTTTCATAAGTAATGCTGTTAAAGAGCTCACCATGAGTAGGTTTTCTGACACATTTTCTGAAAATCGGTTTTTTATGTTTCAAAGTACCTTTTGCCATATTTTTTTTTTCATGTATTTAAAAAAAATACTCCACAACTTTTTAATAATACTTATAAATTAACATTGCCGGCATGACATGTTTAATATCATATGAACTTGGGCGGTTATTAATTATTTTTGCAGAGGGTATATTAAAATTGTCACGATGTTTGTAACGCATAGAAGGAAGCATTTCCGACCACATAAAGTATATATATTCTTGATCAGCATGACGAGCTGAGTTCATTTCCGTTTGTCCGTCTGTCAGTCTGTCCGTCTGTCCGTCTGTTTCTATGCTATCTCCTCCCTCAGTTTTAAAGCTATCTTGACCAAACTTTGCAAAAAGTCTTTAAATACAAATACGCTGCACATTTGTCGGAATCGGCCGGATCGGATGACTATATCATATAGCTGCCATAGGAGCGATCGGTTCAAAAACTAGTTCTAGTGAGAAAAACTTTTTTGTTTTCCATCGTAGCGTCACCAATCGTGGTACATATTAGTTTTATATGCTTCCACACAATTGTGGAAAAATTTATTAAAATCGGATGACTATAGCATATAGCTGCCATATAAACGGTCTGTCCAAAAACGTGTTCTAATGAGAAAAACTTTTTTGTTTTCAATCGTAGCGCCACCAATCGTGGTACATATAAGTTTTATATGCTTCTACACAATTTTGGAAAAATTTATCGAAATCGGATGACTATAGCATATAGCTGCCATAGGAACGATCGGTCCAAAAACTAGTTCTAATAAGAAAAACTTGTTTGTTTTCCATCGTAGCGCCACCAATCGTGGTACATATAAGTTTTATATGCTTCCACACAATTGTGGAAAAATTTATAAAAATCGGATGACTATAGCATATAGCTGCCATATAAACGGTCTGTCTAAAAACTAGTTCTAGTAGGAAAAACTTTTTTGTTTTTCATCGTAGCATCACCAATCGTGGTATATACTAGTTTCATATACTTCCACACAATTCTGGAAAAATTTATCGAAATCGGATGACTGTAGCATATAGCTGCCATAGGAACGATCGGTCTAAAAACTAATTCTAGTGAGAAAAACTTTTTGTTATCAATGGTAGCGCCTTTCAAAAACTGCAAGGGTATTTAAAACATCGGCGTAGCCGATGTTAGCCTTCTATTTTTTATTCTTCATACGTATGCTGTTTATGCATGAAACGCATATCTATAGAACAAAAATTTCTTATGAAAAATTTATTGTTTTTTATGTTCGTTTTCATTAGTAATGCTATTAAAGTGTAAATCTGACACTTCTTGAAATAAAATTTCTTCAAAAAAATGAAAATTTTGTTTTCATTCATAGTTCATACGTATGCTGTTTATGCATGAAACGCATATCCATAGAACAAAAATTTCTTATGAAAATTAATTGTTTTTTATGTTCGTTTTCATTAGTAATGCGCTATTAAAGAGTAAATCTGAACTTCTTGAAATAAAATTTCTTCAAAAAAATGAAAAATTTGTTTCATTTATTCTTCATACGTATGCTGTTTATGCATAAAACGCATATCCATAGAACAAAAATTTCTTATCAAAAATTAATTGTTTTTTATGTTCGTTTTCATTAGTAATGCTATTAAAGAGTAAATCTGACACTTCTTGAAAGAAAATTTCTTCAAAAAAATGAAAATTTTTTTTTCATTTATTCTTCATACGTATGCTTTTTATGCATGAAACGCATATCCATAGAACAAAAATTTCTTATGAAAATTAATTGTTTTTTATGTTCGTTTTCATTAGTAATGCGCTATTAAAGAGTAAATCTGACACTTCTTGAAATAAAATTTCTTCAAAAAAATGAAAAATTTGTTTCATTTATTCTTCATACGAATGCTGTTTATGCATAAAACGCATATCTATAGAACAAAAATTTCTTATGAAAAATGTATTTTTTTTTTATGTTCGCTATCATTAGTAATGCTATTAAAGAGTAAATCTGACACTTCTTGAAATAAAATTTCTTCAAAAAATGAAAATTTTTTTTTCATACATAGTTCATACGTATTGCTGTTTATGCATGAAACGCATATCCATAGAACAAAAATTTCTTTTAAAAATTAATTGTTTTTTATGTCCGTTTTCATAAGTAATGCTATTAAAGAGCTCACCATGAGTAGGTTTTTGACAAATTTTCTGAAAATCGGTTTTTTATGTTTCAAAGTACCCTTTGCCATAATTTTTTTTTTCAAGTATTTTAAAAATACTCCACAACTTCATTGTAATGCTTATATATTGACATTGCCGGCATGACATGTTTAATATCATAAGAACTTTATTATTTTCATATGACATGTCATTGCTCGACATCACTCCATATATTCATATATTCTTCATACGTATGCAGCTTATGGGTAAATCTCATATCCATAGAGCAAACATTTCATATGAAAAATAAATTTTTGTATGTATTTTAAAAATTAAGTACCTTTTGCCATATTTTTTCTCATGTATTTAAAAAAAAATGCTCCACAACATTTTAATAATGCATAATAATTCACATTGCCGGCATGACATGTTTAAAATCATATGAACTTGGGCGGTTATTAATTATTTTCATATGACATGTCATTGCTAGACATCACTCCACCTATAAAGGTTTTGTGACACGATTTCTCGAAACCGGCCATTTATGATCCAAAGTACCTTTTGCCACAATTTTTTTTTCATGTATTTTAAAAATACTCCACAACTTCATTGTAATGCATATAAATCGACATTGCCGGCCTGACATGTTTAATATCATATGAACTTGGGCGGTTATTAATTATTTTCATATGACATGCCATTGCTCGACATCACTCCACCTATATAGGTTTTGTGACACGATTTCTCGAAACCGGGCATTTATGATCAAAGTACTTTTTGCCACAATTTTTTTTCATGTATTTTAAATCCAATACTCTACATGGCTAGCCAGATGGAACGTTGTGGTGAATCCTGAGAAGTCCTCACACATTACTTTCACCAAAAGAAGAGGAAATTGCCTGGCAGTCACCTTAAACAATACAACAATCCCACAACATGAGACTGTAAAATACCTTGGGCTTACACTGGATAGGCGACTCACCTGGCGACCGCATATTGAAAGAAAAAAGCAGCAGCTCAACATGAAATTACGTCAAATGTACTGGCTCATCGGACGCCATTCAAAGCTTAAAACAAGAAACAAACTCCTGCTGTATAAGGCAATTCTAAAACCAATATGGACTTATTGCATCCAGCTGTGGGGCACGGCTTCCATTTCAAATATTAAAATGATCCAGAGTTTCCAGAGCAAGGTCATAAGAATAGTGGCTGGAGCGCATTTCTTAACAACTAACGTAGAGCTACACAGGGAGCTCAAAGTTCCATGGGTGGCAGAAGAAATACAAAAGCTTAGCAAAAAACACATACAGAGGCTGTCAGACCACCCCAACACCCTGGCTATAAATCTGCTAGACAATAGTCAAACCAGAAGGCGACTGAAAAGATTTCACCCACTCGACCTGCCATTCCGAGACCTAGGCTAACTTGCAGACTAGCATATTTATCCCGCTATTTCCCTTTTTCATTGCTGTATTCCCCCTCCTTCCACTTATAAATATAAATGAAATTGCCAAACAAAGTATTATCTATATATCTGTATGTCAAGGTCAAACGATACAATTTAATGATTGTCCCCGTAGGGACAGATTTGAAATAAAGAAAATGTTTAAAAAAAAAAAAAAAGTATTTTAAAAATACTCCACAACTTCATTGTAATGCATATAAATCGACCTTGCCGGCATGACATGTTTAATATCATATGAACTTGGACGGTTATTAATTATTTTCATATGACATGCCATTGCTTGACATCACTCCACCTATATAGGTTTTGTGACACGATTTCTCGAAACCGGCCATTTATGATCCAAAGTACCTTTTGCCATAATTTTTTTTTCATGTATTTTAAAAATACTCCACCACTTCATTGTAATGCTTATATATTGACATTGCAGGCATGACATGTTTAATATCATAAGAACTTTATTATTTTCATATGACATGTCATTGCTCGACATCACTCCATATATTCATATATTCTTCATAAGTATGCAGCTTATGGGTAAATCTCATATCCATAGAACAAACATTTCAAATGAACCCAAAAATTTTTAATAATACATAAAAACATCGTTGCCATCATGAACAAGTTCAAATCATATATATTTGGGCGTTTAACAAATATTTTCATATGACATGACATGCTCGACAACCGGTCCCCCTATAGAGGTTTTGTGACACGATTTCTTGAAACCGGCCATTTATAAACCAAAGTACCCGTCAACAACTTTTTTTTCTCTTTATTTTCATTTATATGCCATGTAGGGGTAATTTTAATATCACTTGAACTAAAACTTCACTTGGAAAATGAAAATTTTTTTCATATATTCTTCATATTTATGCTGTTTATGCATGAAACGCATATCCATAGAACAAAAATTTCTTATGAAAAATTTATTGATTTTTATGTTCGTTTTCATTAGTAATGCTATTAAAGAGTAAATCTAACACTTCTTGAAATAAAATTTCTTCAAAAAATTGAAATTTTTTTTTTCATATATTCTTCATATTTATGCTGTTTATGCATGAAACGCATATCCATAGAACAAAAATTTCTTATGAAAAATTTATTGTTTCTTATGTTCGTTTTCATTAGTAATGCTATTAAAGAGTAAATCTGACACTTCTTGAAATAAAATTTCTTCAAAAAAATGAAAATTTTTTTTTCATTTATTCTTCATACGTACGCTGTTTATGCATGAAACGAATATCCAAAGAACAAAAATTTCTTATGAAAAATTAATTGCTGTTTATGTTCGTTTTCATTAGTAATGCTATTAAAGAGTAAATCTGACACTTCTTGAAATAAAATTTCTTCAAAAAATGAAAATTTTTTTTTCATTTATAGTTCATACGTATGCTGTTTATGCATGAAACGCATATCCATAGAACAAAAATTTCTTATGAAAAATTAATTGTTTTTTGTGTTCGTTTTTATTAGTAATGCTATTAAAGAGTAAATCTGACACTACTTGAAATAAAATTTCTTCAAAATATGAAAATTTTTTTTCATTCATAGTACATACGTATGCTGTTTATGCATGAAACGCATATCCATAGAACAAAAATTTCTTACGAAAAATTTATTGTTTTTTATGTTCGTTTTCATTAGTAATGCTATTAAAGAGTAAATCTGACACTTCTTGAAATAAAATTTCTTCAAAAAAATGAAATTTTTTTTTCATATATTCTTCATATTTATGCTGTTTATGCATGAAACGCATATCCATAGAATAAAAATTACTTATGAAAAATTAATTGTTTTTTATGTTCGTTTTCATTAGTAATGCTATTAAAGAGTAAATCTGACACTTCTTGAAATAAAATTTCTTCAAAAAAATTAAAAATTTTTTTTCATTTATTCTTCATACGTACGCTGTTTATGCATGAAACGCATATCCATAGAATAAAAATTTCTTATGAAAAATTAATTTTTTTTTATGTTCGCTATCATTAGTAATGCTATTAAAGAGCTCACCATGAGCATTTTCTGACACATTTTCTGAAAATCGGTTTTTTATGTTTCAAAGTACCTTTTGCCATATTTTTTTCTCATGTATTTAAAAAAATACTCCACAACTTTTAATAATGCATATAAATTCACATTGCCGGCATGACATGTTTAAAATCATATGAACTTGGGCGGTTATTAATTATTTTCATATGACATGTCATTGCTCGACATCACTCCACCTTTATAGGTTTTGTGACACGATTTCTTGAAACCGGCCATTTCCAAAGTACCTTTTGCCACAATTTTTTTTTCATGTATTTTAAAAATACTCCACAACTTTTTAATAATGCATATAAATTCACATTGCCGGCATGACATGTTTAATATCATAAGAACTTTATTATTTTCATATGACATGTCATTGCTCGACATCACTCCATATATTCATATATTCTTCATACGTATGCAGCTTATGGGTAAATCTCATATCAATAGAGCAAACATTTCATATAAAAAATAAATTTTTTTTATGTATTTTAAAAATGCACCCAAAAATGTTTAATAATACATAAAAACATCGTTGCCATCATGAACAAGTTCAAATCATATATATTTGGGCGTTTAACAAATATTTTCATATGACATGACATGCTCGACAACCGGTCCCCCTATAGAGGTTTTGTGACACGATTTCTTGAAACCGGCCATTTATAAACCAAAGTACCCGTCAAGAACTTATTTTTTTCTCTTTATTTTCATTTATATGCCATTTAGGGGTATTTTTAATATCCCTTGAACTAAAACTTCACCCAAGTGAACATTTTTTTGTTTCATATATTCTTCATCAGTCGAAGTCAAACTCTCGTCGAGTGCAGTTGCAAGCGCGGAAGATTTATTCGTCTATTTTTGATCAACAACAACAACATTCACGTTTACCGCTATTCGCGATAAGCAAACAACAGATTTCGTTGCGTACGGAAGAAATACAGCAAACTCGAACTGTGTAACGGGACTTGGATTAACTGCGTAAGAGCTTGTTGTTTATCCAAACAACAAGTGTTCTGCGCTGTTCCCCCTTGCTCCGTCACCATGTCCCATAATGACGTCACTGGAGATCCAACTAACCGGCAGAGCCATGTCAAGTGGATGACCGTAGCCACAAAGCGTAAGGCAAAGTCTCCTGAATTGGCAAAGAAAAAACAGAACTCACGACGAGGCTCTTCATCCTCTTCTTCGCCTACTTCCTCAGCTGATGAATCATCATCAACTGAGCAGGGCGAAATTAAGATGACCCGAGCAGTCAAAATCAGACCTAAAACAGACCACGCAACCAATACTAACAACACCCAAAGAGCAAACCGATTTGATATCCTTAGCCAAGAGGAACCCATGGAAGATGAATTACCCACTCAAGAAACACCCGCAGAGGATCAGGCCCCCATTGAAAAAGAAAAAGAGCTGAAAGCTCCCAAGCCACCTCCAATATTCATTCCTGACGTATCCAACATTGATGGATTGAAAACCATGATAACACAGACCATAGGATGTGAGAAATATACTTACAAAGCGGGTCGCGAAGGAGAAGTCCGGGTCATGCTTGAAGACGTAGACCATTACAGGGCAGTAGTGGCCTCGCTTGAGGAGAAGGGCAACGAATTTCACTCGTATCAACTCAAACAAGAAAGGGCCTACAGGGCAGTCATTAAAGGACTACACTACTCGACCTCCACAAACTACATCAAGGAGAATCTCTATGAATTGGGACACACGGTCAGACACATTATCAACGGAAAATCACGAGACTCCAAAGCCCCAATGTCCTTGTTCTTTGTGAATCTTGAGCAAGCGCCAAACAACCTAGAAATATTCTAGATAAAACATCTATGCCATGCTGCTGTAATTATTGAACCGCCAAGAAAGTTCGATGACAATGCCACAGATGTCAGGAGTTTGGACACACGCAAAGATTCTGCCACAAACCATATCGATGCGTCAAATGTGGAAAAGGCCACAAAACTATGGATTGCAGCAAACCCAAAGATGCTCCGGCGAAATGTGCTCACTGTAAAAAGAACCACACTGCTTCTTATAAGGGATGTGAGTCTACCAAGCTACCGTAGGTAGAATTAATGCTTCTAGAAGGGAAGCCAACTCCGCAAGCTTTTGCCAACACTCAGGGCTATCAACAAGGTTCCCCACCTAGGCATCAGACCAGTCATTTCTCATATGCCAACGTAATAAAGGGCGATTGCAATGCCCAACCAAATGTGAACCCTCCAGTTGGATTCAGCGAGGAAAGCATAATGCGACGAGTAGAGGATATGATGCAACAAATGCTTGCGCAGATAACTGTTCAGTTCAGCCAGATGCTCTCCAAAGCCTTGGCCCACCTATGCAAGTAAATCTCAAAATGACCATGTGGAATGCTAACGGCCTATGCTCGAATAGGCCCATTGTTGAACACTACCTCAAAACAAACCATATTGATGTTCTATTGGTATCGGAGACACATCTTAACTCCCTCTCTTATTTTAAAATCCAAGGCTATGATCTAATACATGCAAACCATCCTAGCGGACGAGCTCGGGGTGGTGCAGCCTTACTCATCAAAACAAGTATAAAATATGTTGAACAAGAAGCCATAACACTGCCCTGGTTCCAGGCTGCTGTGGTTAAAATAATAGGTCCACTTGGGGATTTCACTTTGGCAGCTGTCTACGTACCGCCGAGGAACAAGGTTGTGGACTCAATGTTTCAGCACATATTTTCAAAGCTCGGCCAGTCATTTATTGCCTGTGGAGATTTTAATGCCAAACACTCCTGGTGGGGCTCTAGACTCTGCAACCCAAAGGGCTCCTCATTATACAGATGTTTGCAGTCCATGCAACTATCCAGTCATTCCACAGGTGAACCAACTTACTGGCCCACAGACCCTCGAAAGGTGCCAGATGTGCTAGATATCGCAATAAGCAAAGGAATTGATCCTCACAAAGTGACAACTGCTCCATTTCACGACCTATGCTCGGACCATTCAGCTGTAATAGTCAACATCAATATGCCAATTGATGTTATCCGCAAACAAGCGAGGATAGTCGGAAGTAAAACTAACTTCAGTCAGTATCGGAACTGGCTAGATCGAAATGTGGATCCAAACACAAACCTGGAAACACAGTCTGATATTGAACTTGCTATTGAATCGCTGGCCAATAACATCCATGAGGCTGCTAGTATTTCCACACCCGCGCCCCTGACAGTACTTATCGCTCCAAAAGGGATTTGCATCTCTGGTCTTCGGTGATTGAAAACTTGATTCGCGAAAAGAGGAGACTTCGAAGGGTTTGGCATAACTCCAGAAACCCGAGAGACAAGGCGGCACTCAACAGAACCATTAAAGAGCTTAAGTCTGTGATTATGGAATCCAAAAATAATGCAATAAACGACTTTCTTTCAAAAGCTGAACCTGGAAGTGCTGAGCACAATTTATGGAACGCAACAAAATATTTAAAAAGACCAACCCTAAGAAAGGTGCCCATACGAAGCTCTACCGGTGCTTGGTGCAGGTCTGGAGAGGAGAAAGCTCAAGAATTTGCAAATCATCTGGAAACAACTTTTACTCCATTCGAGTTCTGCTCATCTGTTGAGGAACAAGAAATAAGAGAGTTCGTTGAATCTGCTTCCCAGATAAACGAATTAGACCTGCCAATACCTCTAATCAGATTAGAGGAAGTCAGCAGAGAAATAGCATGCCTCTAACAAAGCAAATCACCGGGGTACGACCGAATTGACGCTCTTGCTATTCGAGCGTTGCCAGAAAAAGCAATTCAGCTCTTGGTTGCGATATACAACGGCATACTGAGGCTCAGTCACTTTCCTGCTCAATGGAAATGCGCTGAGATAATTATGATTGCCAAGCCAGGGAAGCCCGAAAACAAGACATGTTCCTATCGTCCGATTTGTCTGCTGGCGATTCTCTCTAAAATATTCGAAAGAATATTTTTAAGCAGACATATGCCGCTACTAGGCGATGGACGCTTAATCCCTGATCATCAATTCGGATTTAGGAAATTTCACGGGACACCAGAACAGTGTCACAGAATAGTTCAACAGATTCTCAGAGCATTTGAAAACAAGCAGTACTGTTCAGCTGCATTTATTGATGTTCGACAAGCGTTCGATCGAGTGTGGCACCTAGGATTGCTGTCCAAACTCAAAAGAATGCTCCCTGCACCCTACTACCTGATGCTTAAGTCATACCTGGATGAAAGAACTTTCTATGTTAAATGCGAAGGTGCCGAGTCAGACATCAAATTAATAAAAGCAGGAGTTCCACAGGGCAGCGTCTTGGGTCCTGTTCTTTACACGCTCTATACTTCCGATCTCTCAATTTTGGATAGCGATAAAATAATGGTGGCCACATACGCAGACGATACTGCTCTTATAGCATCCGAGAACGATCCTGTGTCTGCATCTCAAACTCTTCAAGATCAGCTACATCTCTTGGAGCCCTGGTTCCAGATGTGGAATATCGGAGTCAATGCTGAAAAATCTACTCACATCACATTTTCACTGAGGCACAAAATGTGCCCACCCGTACACCTTAATGAAAACGCAATTCCCTCTGAACCCTCGGCAAAATACCTAGGATTGACGCTCGATCGCCGCTTGACGTGGAACGCGCACATAAAAGTTAAGAAAAAACAGTTGAGTGTCAAAACAAACAAGATGAGCTGGCTTTTAAGGCAGACTTCCAATCTTAAACTCAACAACAAGTTGCTGCTTTACAAGACAATTCTTAAGCCGGTCTGGACGTATGGCATCCATCTATGGGGCACTGCATCCAAGGCCAGCGTCAATATTATGCAAAGATTCCAGTCAAAGCTTTTAAGAAGGATAGTTGGCGCTGAATGGTACGTTCGCAACTCTGTTATCCACAGAGACTTACAGGCTCCCACAGTGATGGAGCAGATTGCCAAACATAGCAGTAGGTATGTAAACCGACTAGAGCATCATGAAAATCACCTTGCGATCAACCAAAACATCAACCTACTTTCATTTAAGTGTTTTCAGTCTAATTAGTATACATATTAAATTCATGTTAATTTAAGTCACTAATATTACTCAAATACTCTAACGTCAAGGCTAGCTCATAAAATTCGCTTATTGTCCTAAGTAGGACAGATTGCAAATAAAAAATTAAAAAAAAAAAAAATTAGTAATGCTATTAAAGAGTAAATCTGACATTTCTTGAAAGAAAAATTTCTTCAAAAAAATGAAAATTTTTTTTCATTTATTCTTCATACGTATGCTGTTTATGCATGAAACGCATATCCATAGAACAAAAATTTCTTATGAAAAATTAATTTTTTTTTATGTTCGCTATCATTAGTAATGCTATTAAAGAGCTCACCATGAGTAGGTTTTCTGACACATTTTCTGAAAATCGGTTTTTTATGTTTCAAAGTACCTTTTGCCATATTTTTTTTCTCATGTATTTAAAAAAAATACTCCACAACTTTTTAATAATGCATATAAATTCACATTGCCGGCATGACATGTTTAAAATCATATGAACTTGGGCGGTTATTAATTATTTTCATATGACATGTCATTGCTCGACATCACTCCACCTTTATAGGTTTTGTGACACGATTTCTCGAAACCGGCCATTTATGATCCAAAGTACCTTTTGCCACAATTTTTTTTTCATGTATTTTAAAAATACTCCACAACTTCATTGTAATGCATATAAATCGACATTGCCGGCATATATGAACTTGGGCGGTTATTAATTATTTTCATATGACATGTCATTGCTCGACATCACTCCACCTATTTAGGTTTTGTGACACGATTTCTCGAAACCGGCCATTTATGATCCAAAATACCTTTTGCCACAATTTTTTTTTCATGTATTTTAAAAATACTCCACAACTTCATTGTAATGCATATAAATTGACATTGCCGGCATGACATGTTTAACATCATATGAACTTGGGCGGTTATTAGTTATTTTCATATGACTTGCCATTGCTCGACATCACACACTTTGTGACAGGATTTCTCGAAACCGGCCATTTATGATCCAAAGTACCTTTTGCCACAATTTTTTTTTCATGTATTTTAAAAATACTCCACAACTTCATTGTAATGCATATAAATTGACATTGCCGGCATGACATGTTTAATATCATATGAACTTGGGCGGTTATTAGTTATTTTCATATGACTTGCCATTGCTCGACATCACTCCACCTATATAGGTTTTGTGACAGGATTTCTCGAAACCGGCCATTTATGATCCAAAGTACCTTTGGCCACAATTTTTTTTTCATGTATTTTAAAAATACTCCACAACTTCATTGTAATGCATATAAATTGACATTGCCTGCATGACATGTTTAATATCATTAGAACTTTATTATTTTCATATGACATGTCATTGCTCGACATCACTCCATATATTCATATATTCTTCATACGTATGCAGCTAATGGGTAAATTTCATATCCATAGAGCAAACATTTCATATGAAAAATAAATTTTTTTATGTATTTTAAAAATGAACCCAAAAATTTTTAATAATACATAATAACATCGTTGCCATCATGAACAAGTTCAAATCATATATATTTGGGCGTTTAACAAATATTTTCATTTGACATGACATGCTCGACAACCGGTCCCCCTATAGAGGTTTTGTGACACGATTTCTTGAAACCGGCCATTTATAAACCAAAGTACCCGTCAACAACTTTTTTTTTCTCTTTATTTTCATTTATATGCCATTTAGGGGTAATTTTAGTATCCCTTGAACTAAAATTTAACTTGGAAAATTAAATTTTTTTTTCATATATTCTTCATATTTATGCTGTTTATGCATGAAACGCATATCCATAGAACAAAAATTTCTTATGAAAAATTTATTATTTTTTTTATGTTCGCTATCATTAGTAATGCTATTAAAGAGTAAATCTGACACTTCTTGAAATAAAATTTCTTCAAAAAATTAAAAATTTTTTTCATTTATTCTTTATACGTATGCTGTTTATGCATGAAACGCATATCCATAGAACAAAAATTTCTTATGAAAAATTAATTGCTTTTTATGTTCGTTTTCATTAGTAATGCTATTAAAGAGTAAATCTGACACTTCTTGAAATAAAATTTCTTCAAAAAAATGAAAATTTTTTTTTCATTTATTCTTCATACGTATGCTGTTTATGCATGAAACGCATATCCATAGAACAAAAATTTCTTATGAAAAATTAATTTTTTTATGTTCGCTATCATTAGTAATGCTATTAAAGAGTAAATCTGACACTTCTTGAAATAAAATTTCTTCAAAAAAATGAAAATTTTTTTTTCATTTATTCTTCATAAGCATGCTGTTTATGCATGAAACGCATATCCATAGAACAAAAATTTCTTATGAAAAATTAATTGTTTTTTTTATTTTCGTTTTCTTTAGTAATGCTATTAAAGAGTAAATCTGACACTTCTTGAAATAAAATTTCTTAAAAATAATGAAAATTTTTTTTTTCATTTATTCTTCATACGTACGCTGTTTATGCATGAAACGCATATCCATAGAATAAAAATTACTTATGAAAAATTTATTGATTTTTATGTTCGTTTTCATTAGTAATGCTATTAAAGAGTAAATCTAACACTTCTTGAAATAAAATTTCTTCAAAAAAATGAAATTTTTTTTCATATATTCTTCATATTTATGCTGTTTATACATGAAACGCATATCCATAGAACAAACATTTCTTATGAAAAATGTATTGTTTTTTATGTTCGTTTTAATTAGTAATGCTATTAAAGAGTAAATCTGACACTTCTTGAAATAAAATTTCTTCAAAAAAATGAAAATTGTTTTTTCATTTATTCTTCATACGTACGCTGTTTATGCATGAAACGCATATCCATAGAATAAAAATTACTTATGAAAAATTATTTGTTTTTTATGTTCGTTTTCATTAGTAATGCTATTAAAGAGTAAATCTGACACTTCTTGAAATAAAATTTCTTCAAAAAATTAAAAATTTTTTTCATTTATTCTTCATACGTACGCTGTTTATGCATGAAACGCATATCCATAGAATAAAAATTTCTTATGAAAAATTAATTTTTTTTTATGTTCGTTTTCATAAGTAATGCTATTAAAGAGCTCACCATGAGCATTTTCTGACACATTTTCTGAAAATCGGTTTTTTATGTTTCAAAGTACCTTTTGCCATATTTTTTTCTCATGTATTTAAAAAAAAATACTCCACAACATTTTAATAATGCATATAAATTCACATTGCCGGCATGACATGTTTAAAATCATATGAACTTGGGCGGTTATTAATTATTTTCATATGACATGTCATTGCTCGACATCACTCCACCTTTATAGGTTTTGTGACACGATTTCTCGAAACCGGCCATTTATGATCCAAAGTACCTTTTGCCACAATTTTTTTTTCATGTATTTTAAAAATACTCCACAACTTTTTAATAATGCATTTATAATTGCATTCATATGAACTTGGGCGGTTATTAATTATTTTCATATGACATGTCATTGCTCGACATCACTCCACCTATATAGGTTTTGTGACACGATTTCTCGAAACCGGCCATTTATGATCCAAAGTACCTTTTGCCACAATTTTTTTTTCATGTATTTTAAAAATACTCCACAACTTCATTGTAATGCTTATATATTGACATTGCCGGCATGACATGTTTAATATCATAAGAACTTTATTATTTTCATATGACATGTCATTGCTGGACATCACTCCATATATTCATATATTCTTCATACGTATGCAGCTTATGGGTAAATCTCATATCAATAGAGCAAACATTTCATATAAAAAATAAATTTTTTTATGTATTTTAAAAATGCACCCAAAAATGTTTAATAATACATAAAAACATCGTTGCCATCATGAACAAGTTCAAATCATATATATTTGGGCGTTTAACAAATATTTTCATATGACATGACATGCTCGACAACCGGTCCCCCTATAGAGGTTTTGTGACACGATTTCTTGAAACCGGCCATTTATAAACCAAAGTACCCGTCAAGAACTTATTTTTTTCTCTTTATTTTTCATTTATATGCCATTTAGGGGTATTTTTAATATCCCTTGAACTAAAACTTCACCCAAGTGAACATTTTTTTTTTTTTCATATATTCTTCATCAGTCGAAGTCAAACTCTCGTCGAGTGCAGTTGCAAGCCCGGAAGATTTATTCGTCTATTTTTGATCAACAACAACAACATTAACGTTTACCGCTATTCGCGATAAGCAAACAACAGATTTCGTTGCGTACGGAAGAAATACAGCAAACTCGTACTGTGTAACGGGATTAACTGCGTAAGAGCTTGTTGTTTATCCAAACAACAAGTGTTCTGCGCTGTTCCCCCTTGCTCCGTCACCATGTCCCATAATGACGTCACTGGAGATCCAACTAACTGGCAGAGCCATGTCAAGTGGATGACCGTAGCCACAAAGCGTAAGGCAAAGTCTCCTGAATTGGCAAAGAAAAAACAGAACTCACGACGAGGCTCTTCATCCTCTTCTTCGCCTACTTCCTCAGCTGATGAATCATCATCAACTGAGCAGGGCGAAATTAAGATGACCCGAGCAGTCAAAATCAGACCTAAAACAGACCACGCAACCAATACTAACAACACCCAAAGAGCAAACCGATTTGATATCCTTAGCCAAGAGGAACCCATGGAAGATGAATTACCCACTCAAGAAACACCCGCAGAGGATCAGGCCACCATTGAAAAAGAAAAAGAGCTGAAAGCTCCCAAGCCACCTCCAATATTCATTCCTGACGTATCCAAAATTGATGGATTGAAAACCATGATAACACAGACCATAGGATGTGAGAAATATACTTACAAAGCTGGTCGCGAAGGAGAAGTCCGGGTCATGCTTGAAGACGTAGACCATTACAGGCAACGAATTTCACTCGTATCAACTCAAACAAGAAAGGGCCTACAGGGCAGTCATTAAAGGACTACACTACTCGACCTCCACAAACTACATCAAGGAGAATCTCTATGAATTGGGACACACGGTCAGACACATTATCAACGGAAAATCACGAGACTCCAAAGCCCCAATGTCCTTGTTCTTTGTGAATCTTGAGCAAGCGCCAAACAACCTAGAAATATTCTAGATAAAACATCTATGCCATGCTGCTGTAATTATTGAACCGCCAAGAAAGTTCGATGACAATGCCACAGATGTCAGGAGTTTGGACACACGCAAAGAGTCTGCCACAAACCATATCGATGCGTCAAATGTGGAAAAGGCCACAAAACTATGGATTGCAGCAAACCCAAAGATGCTCCGGCGAAATGTGCTCACTGTAAAAAGAACCACACTGCTTCTTATAAGGGATGTGAGTCTACCAAGCTACCGTAGGTAGAATTAATGCTTCTAGAAGGAAGCCAACTCCGCAAGCTTTTGCCAACACTAAGGGCTATCAACAAGGTTCCCCACCTAGGCATCAGACCAGTCATTTCTCATATGCCAACGTAATAAAGGGCGATTGCAATGCCAAACCAAATGTGAACTCTCCAGTTGGATTCAGCGAGGAAAGCATAATGCGACGAGTAGAGGATATGATGCAACAAATGCTTGCGCAGATAACTGTTCAGTTCAGCCAGATGCTCTCCAAAGCCTTGGCCCACCTATGCAAGTAAATCTCAAAATGACCATGTGGAATGCTAACGGCCTATGCTCGAATAGGCCCATTGTTGAACACTACCTCAAAACAAACCATATTGATGTTCTATTGGTATCGGAGACACATCTTAAGTCCCTCTCTTATTTTAAAATCCAAGGCTATGATCTAATACATGCAAACCATCCTAGCGGACGAGCTCGGGGTGGTGCAGCCTTACTCATCAAAACAAGTATAAAATATGTTGAACAAGAAGCCATAACACTGCCCTGGTTCCAGGCTGCTGTGGTTAAAATAATAGGTCCACTTGGGGATTTCACTTTGGCAGCTGTCTACGTACCGCCGAGGAACAAGGTTGTGGACTCAATGTTTCAGCACATATTTTCAAAGCTCGGCCAGTCATTTATTGCCTGTGGAGATTTTAATGCCAAACACTCCTGGTGGGGCTCTAGACTCTGCAACCCAAAGGGCTCCTCATTATACAGATGTTTGCAGTCCATGCAACTATCCAGTCATTCCACAGGTGAACCAACTTACTGGCCCACAGACCCTCGAAAGGTGCCAGATGTGCTAGATATCGCAATAAGCAAAGGAATTGATCCTCACAAAGTGACAACTGCTCCATTTCACGACCTATGCTCGGACCATTCAGCTGTAATAGTCAACATCAATATGCCAATTGATGTTATCCGCAAACAAGCGAGGATAGTCGGAAGTAAAACTAACTTCAGTCAGTATCGGAACTGGCTAGATCGAAATGTGGATCCAAACACAAACCTGGAAACACAGTCTGATATTGAACTTGCTATTGAATCGCTGGCCAATAACATCCATGAGGCTGCTAGTATTTCCACACCCGCGCCCCCTGACGGTACTTATCGCTCCAAAAGGGATTTGCATCTCTGGTCTTCGGTGATTGAAAACTTGATTCGCGAAAAGAGGAGACTTCGAAGGGTTTGGCATAACTTCAGAAACCCGAGAGACAAGGCGGCACTCAACAGAACCATTCAAGAGCTTAAGTCTGTGATTATGGAATCCAAAAATAATGCAATAAACGACTTTCTTTCAAAAGCTGAACCTGGAAGTGCTGAGCACAATTTATGGAACGCAACAAAATATTTAAAAAAGACCAACCCTAAGAAAGGTGCCCATACGAAGCTCTACCGGTGCTTGGTGCAGGTCTGGAGAGGAGAAAGCTCAAGAATTTGCAAATCATCTGGAAACAACTTTTACTCCATTCGAGTTCTGCTCATCTGTTGAGGAACAAGAAATAAGAGAGTTCGTTGAATCTGCTTCCCAGATAAACGAATTAGACCTGCCAATACCTCTAATCAGATTAGAGGAAGTCAGCAGAGAAATAGCATGCCTCAAACTAAGCAAATCACCGGGGTACGACCGAATTGACGCTCTTGCTATTCGAGCGTTGCCAGAAAAAGCAATTCAGCTCTTGGTTGCGATATACAACGGCATACTGAGGCTCAGTCACTTTCCTGCTCAATGGAAATGCGATGAGATAATTATGATTGCCAAGCCAGGGAAGCCCGAAAACAAGACATGTTCCTATCGTCCGATTTGTCTGCTGGCGATTCTCTCTAAAATATTCGAAAGAATATTTTTAAGCAGACATATGCCGCTACTAGACGATGGACGCTTAATCCCTGATCATCAATTCGGATTTAGGAAATTTCACGGGACACCAGAACAGTGTCACAGAATAGTTCAACAGATTCTCAGAGCATTTGAATACAAGCAGTACTGTTCAGCTGCATTTATTGATGTTCGACAAGCGTTCGATCGAGTGTGGCACCTAGGATTGCTGTCCAAACTCAAAAGAATGCTCCCTGCACCCTACTACCTGATGCTTAAGTCATACCTGGATGAAAGAACTTTCTATGTTAAATGCGAAGGTGCCGAGTCAGACATAAAATTAATAAAAGCAGGAGTTCCACAGGGCAGCGTCTTGGGTCCTGTTCTTTACACGCTCTATACTTCCGATCTCTCAATTTTGGATAGCGATAAAATAATGGTGGCCACATACGCAGACGATACTGCTCTTATAGCATCCGAGAACGATCCTGTGTCTGCATCTCAAACTCTTCAAGATCAGCTACATCTCTTGGAGCCCTGGTTCCAGAGGTGGAATATCGGAGTCAATGCTGAAAAATCTACTCACATCACATTTTCACTGAGGCACAAAATGTGCCCACCCGTACACCTTAATGAAAACGCAATTCCCTCTGAACCCTCGGCAAAATACCTAGGATTGACGCTCGATCGCCGCTTGACGTGGAACGCGCACATAAAAGTTAAGAAAAAACAGTTGAGTGTCAAAACAAACAAGATGAGCTGGCTTTTAAGGCAGACTTCCAATCTTAAACTCAAAAACAAGTTGCTGCTTTACAAGACAATTCTTAAGCCGGTCTGGACGTATGGCATCCATCTCTGGGGCACTGCATCCAAGTCCAGCGTCAATATTATGCAAAGATTCCAGTCAAAGCTTTTAAGAAGGATAGTTGGCGCTGAATGGTACGTTCGCAACTCTGTTATCCACAGAGACTTACAGGCTCCCACAGTGATGGAGCAGATTGCCAAACATAGCAGTAGGTATGTAAACCGACTAGAGCATCATGAAAATCACCTTGCGACCAACCTACTTGACAACAGTTTGGACAGACGCAGACTGAAAAGGCTTCACCCCCTGGACGTACAGTTCAGACCACCCGATCATTGACTGGAGTTAAGACTGTCAATAAGATATTCTCTCGATATCCAAAACATCAACCTACTTTCATTTAAGTGTTTTCAGTCTAATTAGTATACATATTAAATTCATGTTAATTTAAGTCACTAATATTACTCAAATACTCTAACGTCAAGGCTAGCTCATAAAATTCGCTTATTGTCCTAAGTAGGACAGATTGCAAATAAAAAATTAAAAAAAAAAAAAAATTAGTAATGCTATTAAAGAGTAAATCTGACATTTCTTGAAAGAAAAATTTCTTCAAAAAATGAAAATTTTTTTCATTTATTCTTCATACGTACGCTGTTTATGCATGAAACGCATATCCATAGAATAAAAATTTCTTATGAAAAATTAATTTTTTTTTATGTTCGTTTTCATAAGTAATGCTATTAAAGAGCTCACCATGAGCATTTTCTGACACATTTTCTGAAAATCGGTTTTTTATGTTTCAAAGTACCTTTTGCCATATTTTTTTTTCTCATGTATTTAAAAAAAATACTCCACAACTTTTTAATAATGCATAATAATTCACATTGTCGGCATGACATGTTTAAAATCATATGAACTTGGGCGGTTATTAATTATTTTCATATGACATGTCATTGCTCGACATCACTCCACCTATAAAGATTTTGTGACACGATTTCTCGAAACCGGCCATTTATGATCCAAAGTACCTTTTGCCACAATTTTTATACACTTGAAAAGTGTATATTAATTTTGCCCAGAAGTTTGTAACGCATAGAAATATTCATTTCCGACCCCATAAACTATATATATTCTTGATCAGGACGACGAGCTGAGTTCATTTCCGCTTGTCCGTCCGTCCGTCTGTCTGTCTGTCCGTCTGTCCGTCTGTCTGTCTGTTTCTACGCGAACTAGTCTCTCAGTTTTAAAGCTATCGAGCTGAAATTTTGCACAGAGTCTTCTTTTTACTGCACGCAACTAATATGTCGGAACCGGCCGGATCGGATAACTATATCATATAGCTGCCATAGGAACGATCGGTCAAAGAACAAGTTCTAGTTAGAAAAACTTTTTGTTTTCCATCGTAGAGTCACTAATCTTGGTATATGTTAGTTTTATATGCTTTCACATAATTCTGGAAAAATGTATCAAAATCGGATCACTATAGCATATAGCTGCCATAGGAACTATCGGTCGAAAAATAAGTCTTTGTGAGAAAAATTTTTTTGATTTCCATCGTAGCGTCTTGAATCGTAGTATATATTTGTTTTATATGTTTCCACATAATTCTGAAAAAATTTATCAAAATCGGATGACTATAGCATATAGCTGCCATATAAACGGACGGTCAAAAAACTACTTCTAGTGAGAAAAACTTTTTTGTTTTTTATCGTATCGTCCCCAATCTTGGTATATATTAGTTTTATATGCTTTCACATAATTTCGAAAAAAATTATCAAATGGTATCAAATTTTTATTATCAATGATTTTAAAATTTTAAATATCTGATATCTATATCCTTATATATTTTTCCAGTTAAATCAGTTGGAGTAAAGTTTTTCAAGTGTATTAAAACTTCGGCACAGTCGAAGTTAGCTTTGCCTTCTCGTTTTTTTTCTCTATATTTTCATTTATATGCCATTTAGGGGTAATTTTAATATCCCTTGAACTAAAATTTCACTTGGAAAATGAAAATTTTTTTTCATATATTCTTCATATTTATGCTGTTTATGCATGAAACGCATATCCATAGAACAAAAATTTCTTATGAAAAATTTATTGTTTTTTATGTTCGTTTTCATTAGTAATGCTATTAAAGAGTAAATCTGACACTTCTTGAAATAAAATTTCTTCAAAAAAATTAAAAAATTTTTTTCATTTATTCTTCATACGTACGCTGTTTCTGCATGAAACGCATATCCATAGAACAAAAATTTCTTATGAAAAATTTATTGTTTTTTATGTTCGTTTTCATTAGTAATGCTATTAAAGTGTAAATCTGACACTACTTGAAATAAAATTTCTTCAAAAAATGAAAATTTTTTTTTCATTCATAGTTCATACGTATGCTGTTTATGCATGAAACGCATATAGATAGAACAAAAATTTCTTATGAAAAATTAATTGCTTTTTATGTTCGTTTTCATTAGTAATGCTATTAAAGAGTAAATCTGACACTTCTTGAAATAAAATTTCTTCAAAAAATGAAAAATTTTTTTTCATTTATTCTTCATACGTACGCTGTTTATGCATGAAACGCATATCCATAGAACAAAAATTTCTTATGAAAAATTAATTGTTTTTTATGTTCGTTTTCATTAGTAATGCTATTAAAGAGTAAATCTGACACTTCTTGAAATAAAATTTCTTCAAAAAATGAAAAATTTTTTTTCATTTATTCTTCATACGTACGCTGTTTATGCATGAAACGCATATCCATAGAACAAAAATTTCTTATGAAAAATAAATTGTTTTTTATGTTCGTTTTCATTAGTAATGCTATTAAAGTGTTCATAGTTCATACGTATGCTGTTTATGCATGAAACGCATATCCATAGAACAAAAATTTCTTATGAAAAATTAATTGATTTTTTATGTTCGTTTTCATTAGTAATGCTATTAAAGAGTAAATCTGACACTTCTTGAAATAAAATTTCTTCAAAAAATGAAAATTTTTTTCATTCATAGTTCATACGTATGCTGTTTATGCATGAAACGCATATCCATAGAACAAAAATTTCTTATGAAAAATTAATTGTTTTTTATGTTCGTTTTCATAAGTAATGCTGTTAAAGAGCTCACCATGAGTAGGTTTTCTGACACATTTTCTGAAAATCGGTTTTTTATGTTTCAAAGTACCTTTTGCCATATTTTTTTTCACATGTATTTAAAAAAAATACTCCACAACTTTTTAATAATGCATAATAATTCACATTGCCGGCATGACATGTTTAAAATCATATGAACTTGGGCGGTTATTAATTATTTTCATATGACATGCCATTGCTCGACATCACTCCACCTATATAGGTTTTGTGACACGATTTCTCGAAACCGGGCATTAATGATCCAAAGTACCCTTTGCCATAATTTTTTTTTCATGTATTTTAAAAATACTCCACAACTTCATTGTAATGCTTATATATTGACATTCCCGGCATGACATGTTTAATATCATAAGAACTTTATTATTTTCATATGACATGTCATTGCTCGACATCACTCCATATATTCATATATTCTTCATACGTATGCAGCTTATGGGTAAATCTCATATCCATAGAGCAAACATTTCATATGAAAAATAAATTTTTTTATGTATTTTAGAAATTAAGTACCTTTTGCCATATTTTTTTTCTCATGTATTTAAAAAAAATACTCCACAACTTTTTAATAATGCATAATAATTCACATTGCCGGCATGACATGTTTAAAATCATATGAACTTGGGCGGTTATTAATTATTTTCATATGACATGCCATTGCTCGACATCACTCCACCTATATAGGTTTTGTGACACGATTTCTCGAAACCGGCCATTTATGATCCAAAGTACCTTTTGCCACAATTTTTATACACTTGAAAAGTGTATATTAATTTTGCCCAGAAGTTTGTAACGCATAGAAATATTCATTTCCGACCCCATAAACTATATATATTCTTGATCAGGACGACGAGCTGAGTTCATTTCCGCTTGTCCGTCCGTCCGTCTGTCTGTCTGTCCGTCTGTCTGTCTGTTTCTACGCGAACTAGTCTCTCAGTTTTAAAGCTATCGAGCTGAAATTTTGCACAGAGTCTTCTTTTTACTGCACGCAACTAATATGTCGGAACCGGCCGGATCGGATAACTATATAATATAGCTGCCATAGGAACGATCGGTCAAAGAACAAGTTCTAGTTAGAAAAACTTTTTTGTTTTCCATCGTAGAGTCACTAATCTTGGTATATGTTAGTTTTATATGCTTTCACATAATTCTGGAAAAATGTATCAAAATCGGATCACTATAGCATATAGCTGCCATAGGAACGATCGGTCGAAAAATAAGTCTTTGTGAGAAAATTTTTTTTGATTTCCATCGTAGCGTCTTGAATCGTAGTATATATTTGTTTTATATGTTTCCACATAATTCTGAAAAAATTTATCAAAATCGGATGACTATAGCATATAGCTGCCATATAAACGGACGGTCAAAAAACTACTTCTAGTGAGAAAAACTTTTTTGTTTTTTATCGTAGCGTCCCCAATCTTGGTATATATTAGTTTTATATGCTTTCACATAATTTCGAAAAAAATTATCAAAATCGGATGACTATAGCATATAGCTACCATAGGACCGATCGGTCGAAAAATGTGTTTTACTAAGAAAAGTTTTTTTTTATGGTATCAAATTTTTATTATCAATGATTTTAAAATTTTAAATATCTGATATCTATATCCTTATATATTTTTCCAGTTAAATCAGTTGGAGTAAAGTTTTTCAAGTGTATTAAAACTTCGGCACAGTCGAAGTTAGCTTTGCCTTCTCGTTTTCATGTATTTTAAAAATACTCCACAACTTCATTGTAATGCATATAAATCGACATTGCCGGCATATATGAACTTGGGCGGTTATTAATTATTTTCATATGACATGTCATTGCTCGACATCACTCCACCTATTTAGGTTTTGTGACACGATTTCTCGAAACCGGCCATTTATGATCCAAAATACCTTTTGCCACAATTTTTTTTTCATGTATTTTAAAAATACTCCACAACTTCATTGTAATGCATATAAATTGACATTGCCGGCATGACATGTTTAACATCATATGAACTTGGGCGGTTATTAGTTATTTTCATATGACTTGCCATTGCTCGACATCACTCCACCTATATAGGTTTTGTGACAGGATTTCTCGAAACCGGCCATTTATGATCCAAAGTACCTTTTGCCACAATTTTTTTTTCATGTATTTTAAAAATACTCCACAACTTCATTGTAATGCATATAAATTGACATTGCCGGCATGACATGTTTAATATCATATGAACTTGGGCGGTTATTAGTTATTTTCATATGACTTGCCATTGCTCGACATCACTCCACCTATATAGGTTTTGTGACAGGATTTCTCGAAACCGGCCATTTATGATCCAAAGTACCTTTTGCCACAATTTTTTTTTCATGTATTTTAAAAATACTCCACAACTTCATTGTAATGCATATAAATTGACATTGCCTGCATGACATGTTTAATATCATTAGAACTTTATTATTTTCATATGACATGTCATTGCTCGACATCACTCCATATATTCATATATTCTTCATACGTATGCAGCTTATGGGTAAATTTCATATCCATAGAGCAAACATTTCATATGAAAAATAAATTTTTTTATGTATTTTAAAAATGAACCCAAAAATTTTTAATAATACATAATAACATCGTTGCCATCATGAACAAGTTCAAATCATATATATTTGGGCGTTTAACAAATATTTTCATATGACATGACATGCTCGACAACCGGTCCCCCCTATAGAGGTTTTGTGACACGATTTCTTGAAACCGGCCATTTATAAACCAAAGTACCCGTCAACAACTTTTTTTCCCTTTATTTTCATTTATATGCCATTTAGGGGTAATTTTAGTATCCCTTGAACTAAAATTTAACTTGGAAAATTAAATTTTTTTTTCATATATTCTTCATATTTATGCTGTTTATGCATGAAACGCATATCCATAGAACAAAAATTTCTTATGAAAAATTTATTTTTTTTTATGTTCGCTATCATTAGTAATGCTATTAAAGAGTAAATCTGACACTTCTTGAAATAAAATTTCTTCAAAAAAATGAAAATTTTTTTTCATTTATTCTTCATACGTATGCTGTTTATGCATGAAACGCATATCCATAGAACAAAAATTTCTTATGAAAAATTTATTTTTTTTTATGTTCGCTATCATTAGTAATGCTATTAAAGAGTAAATCTGACACTTCTTGAAATAAAATTTCTTCAAAAAAATGAAAAATTTTTTTTCATTTATTCTTCATAAGCATGCTGTTTATGCATGAAACGCATATCCATAGAACAAAAATTTCTTATGAAAAATTAATTGTTTTTTTTATTTTCGTTTTCATTAGTAATGCTATTAAAGAGTAAATCTGACACTTCTTGAAATAAAATTTCTTAAAAAAATGAAAATTTTTTTTCATTTATTCTTCATACGTACGCTGTTTATGCATGAAACGCATATCCATAGAATAAAAATTACTTATGAAAAATTTATTGATTTTTATGTTCGTTTTCATTAGTAATGCTATTAAAGAGTAAATCTAACACTTCTTGAAATAAAATTTCTTCAAAAAAATGAAATTTTTTTTTCATATATTCTTCATATTTATGCTGTTTATGCATGAAACGCATATCCATAGAACAAACATTTCTTATGAAAAATTGTTCGTTTTAATTATTAATGCTATTAAAGAGTAAATCTGACACTTCTTGAAATAAAATTTCTTCAAAAAAATTAAAAATTTTTTTTCATTTATTCTTCATACGTACGCTGTTTATGCATGAAACGCATATCCATAGAATAAAAATTACTTATGAAAAATTATTTGTTTTTTATGTTCGTTTTCATTAGTAATGCTATTAAAGAGTAAATCTGACACTTCTTGAAATAAAATTTCTTCAAAAAAATTAAAAATTTTTTTTCATTTATTCTTCATACGTACGCTGTTTATGCATGAAACGCATATCCATAGAACAAAAATTTCTTATGAAAAATTAATTTTTTTTTATGTTCGTTTTCATAAGTAATGCTATTAAAGAGCTCACCATGAGCATTTTCTGACACATTTTCTGAAAATCGGTTTTTTATGTTTCAAAGTACCTTTTGCCATATTTTTTTTCTCATGTATTTAAAAAAAATACTCCACAACTTTTTAATAATGCATATAAATTCACATTGCCGGCATGACATGTTTAAAATCATATGAACTTGGGCGGTTATTAATTATTTTCATATGACATGTCATTGCTCGACATCACTCCACCTTTATAGGTTTTGTGACACGATTTCTCGAAACCGGCCATTTATGATCCATTTTGATTTTTTTTCATGTATTTTAAAAATACTCCACAACTTCATTGTAATGCTTATATATTGACATTGCCGGCATGACATGTTTAATATCATAAGAACTTTATTATTTTCATATGACATGTCATTGCTCGACATCACTCCATATATTCATATATTCTTCATACGTATGCAACTTATGGGTAAATCTCATATCCATAGAGCAAACATTTCATATGAAAAATTAATTTTTTTTATGTATTTTAAAAATGCACCCAAAAATGTTTAATAATACATAAAAACATCGTTGCCATCATGAACAAGTTCAAATCATATATATTTGGGCGTTTAACAAATATTTTCTTATGACATGACATGCTCGACAACCGGTCCCCCTATAGAGGTTTTGTGACACGATTTCTTGAAACCGGCCATTTATAAACCAAAGTACCCGTCAAGAACTTTTTTTTCTCTTTATTTTCATTTATATGCCATTTAGGGGTATTTTTAATATCCCTTGAACTAAAACTTCACCCAAGTGAAAATTTTTTTTTTCATATATTCTTCATCAGTCAAAGTCAAACTCTCGTCGAGTGCAGTTGCAAGCGCGGAAGATTTATTCGTCTATTTTTGATCAACAACAACAACATTAACGTTTACCGCTATTCGCGATAAGCAAACAACAGATTTCGTTGCGTACGGAAGAAATACAGCAAACTCGTACTGTGTAACGGGACTTGGATTAACTGCGTAAGAGCTTGTTGTTTATCCAAACAACAAGTGTTCTGCGCTGTTCCCCCTTGCTCCGTCACCATGTCCCATAATGACGTCACTGGAGATCCAACTAACTGGCAGAGCCATGTCAAGTGGATGACCGTAGCCACAAAGCGTAAGGCAAAGTCTCCTGAATTGGCAAAGAAAAAACAGAACTCACGACGAGGCTCTTCATCCTCTTCTTCGCCTACTTCCTCAGCTGATGAATCATCATCAACTGAGCAGGGCGAAATTAAGATGACCCGAGCAGTCAAAATCAGACCTAAAACAGACCACGCAACCAATACTAACAACACCCAAAGAGCAAACCGATTTGATATCCTTAGCCAAGAGGAACCCATGGAAGATGAATTACCCAATCAAGAAACACCCGCAGAGGATCAGGCCACCATTGAAAAAGAAAAAGAGCTGAAAGCTCCCAAGCCACCTCCAATATTCATTCCTGACGTATCCAACATTGATGGATTGAAAACCATGATAACACAGACCATAGGATGTGAGAAATATACTTACAAAGCTGGTCGCGAAGGAGAAGTCCGGGTCATGCTTGAAGACGTAGACCATTACAGGGCAGTAGTGGCCTCGCTTGAGGAGAAGGGCAACGAATTTCACTCGTATCAACTCAAACAAGAAAGGGCCTACAGGGCAGTCATTAAAGGACTACACTACTCGACCTCCACAAACTACATCAAGGAGAATCTCTATGAATTGGGACACACGGTCAGACACATTATCAACGGAAAATCACGAGACTCCAAAGCCCCAATGTCCTTGTTCTTTGTGAATCTTGAGCAAGCGCCAAACAACCTAGAAATATTCTAGATAAAACATCTATGCCATGCTGCTGTAATTATTGAACCGCCAAGAAAGTTCGATGACAATGCCACAGATGTCAGGAGTTTGGACACACGCAAAGATTCTGCCACAAACCATATCGATGCGTCAAATGTGGAAAAGGCCACAAAACTATGGATTGCAGCAAACCCAAAGATGCTCCGGCGAAATGTGCTCACTGTAAAAAGAACCACACTGCTTCTTATAAGGGATGTGAGTCTACCAAGCTACCGTAGGTAGAATTAATGCTTCTAGAAGGAAGCCAACTCCGCAAGCTTTTGCCAACACTCAGGGCTATCAACAAGGTTCCCCACCTAGGCATCAGACCAGTCATTTCTCATATGCCAACGTAATAAAGGGCGATTGCAATGCCCAACCAAATGTGAACTCTCCAGTTGGATTCAGCGAGGAAAGCATAATGCGACGAGTAGAGGATATGATGCAACAAATGCTTGCGCAGATAACTGTTCAGTTCAGCCAGATGCTCTCCAAAGCCTTGGCCCACCTATGCAAGTAAATCTCAAAATGACCATGTGGAATGCTAACGGCCTATGCTCGAATAGGCCCATTGTTGAACACTACCTCAAAACAAACCATATTGATGTTCTATTGGTATCGGAGACACATCTTAACTCCCTCTCTTATTTTAAAATCCAAGGCTATGATCTAATACATGCAAACCATCCTAGCGGACGAGCTCGGGGTGGTGCAGCCTTACTCATCAAAACAAGTATAAAATATGTTGAACAAGAAGCCATAACACTGCCCTGGTTCCAGGCTGCTGTGGTTAAAATAATAGGTCCACTTGGGGATTTCACTTTGGCAGCTGTCTACGTACCGCCGAGGAACAAGGTTGTGGACTCAATGTTTCAGCACATATTTTCAAAGCTCGGCCAGTCATTTATTGCCTGTGGAGATTTTAATGCCAAACACTCCTGGTGGGGCTCTAGACTCTGCAACCCAAAGGGCTCCTCATTATACAGATGTTTGCAGTCCATGCAACTATCCAGTCATTCCACAGGTGAACCAACTTACTGGCCCACAGACCCTCGAAAGGTGCCAGATGTGCTAGATATCGCAATAAGCAAAGGAATTGATCCTCACAAAGTGACAACTGCTCCATTTCACGACCTATGCTCGGACCATTCAGCTGTAATAGTCAACATCAATATGCCAATTGATGTTATCCGCAAACAAGCGAGGATAGTCGGAAGTAAAACTAACTTCAGTCAGTATCGGAACTGGCTAGATCGAAATGTGGATCCAAACACAAACCTGGAAACACAGTCTGATATTGAACTTGCTATTGAATCGCTGGCCAATAACATCCATGAGGCTGCTAGTATTTCCACACCCGCGCCCCCTGACAGTACTTATCGCTCCAAAAGGGATTTGCATCTCTGGTCTTCGGTGATTGAAAACTTGATTCGCGAAAAGAGGAGACTTCGAAGGGTTTGGCATAACTCCAGAAACCCGAGAGACAAGGCGGCACTCAACAGAACCATTAAAGAGCTTAAGTCTGTGATTATGGAATCCAAAAATAATGCAATAAACGACTTTCTTTCAAAAGCTGAACCTGGAAGTGCTAAGCACAATTTATGGAACGCAACAAAATATTTAAAAAGACCAACCCTAAGAAAGGTGCCCATACGAAGCTCTACCGGTGCTTGGTGCAGGTCTGGAGAGGAGAAAGCTCAAGAATTTGCAAATCATCTGGAAACAACTTTTACTCCATTCGAGTTCTGCTCATCTGTTGAGGAACAAGAAATAAGAGAGTTCGTTGAATCTGCTTCCCAGATAAACGAATTAGACCTGCCAATACCTCTAATCAGATTAGAGGAAGTCAGCAGAGAAATAGCATGCCTCAAACTAAGCAAGTCACCGGGGTACGACCGAATTGACGCTCTTGCTATTCGAGCGTTGCCAGAAAAAGCAATTCAGCTCTTGGTTGCGATATACAACGGCATACTGAGGCTCAGTCACTTTCCTGCTCAATGGAAATGCGCTGAGATAATTATGATTGCCAAGCCAGGGAAGCCCGAAAACAAGACATGTTCCTATCGTCCGATTTGTCTGCTGGCGATTCTCTCTAAAATATTCGAAAGAATATTTTTAAGCAGACATATGCCGCTACTAGACGATGGACGCTTAATCCCTGATCATCAATTCGGATTTAGGAAATTTCACGGGACACCAGAACAGTGTCACAGAATAGTTCAACAGATTCTCAGAGCATTTGAAAACAAGCAGTACTGTTCAGCTGCATTTATTGATGTTCGACAAGCGTTCGATCGAGTGTGGCACCTAGGATTGCTGTCCAAACTCAAAAGAATGCTCCCTGCACCCTACTACCTGATGCTTAAGTCATACCTGGATGAAAGAACTTTCTATGTTAAATGCGAAGGTGCCGAGTCAGACATCAAATTAATAAAAGCAGGAGTTCCACAGGGCAGCGTCTTGGGTCCTGTTCTTTACACGCTCTATACTTCCGATCTCTCAATTTTGGATAGCGATAAAATAATGGTGGCCACATACGCAGACGATACTGCTCTTATAGCATCCGAGAACGATCCTGTGTCTGCATCTCAAACTCTTCAAGATCAGCTACATCTCTTGGAGCCCTGGTTCCAGAGGTGGAATATCGGAGTCAATGCTGAAAAATCTACTCACATCACATTTTCACTGAGGCACAAAATGTGCCCACCCGTACACCTTAATGAAAACGCAATTCCCTCTGAACCCTCGGCAAAATACCTAGGATTGACGCTCGATCGCCGCTTGACGTGGAACGCGCACATAAAAGTTAAGAAAAAACAGTTGAGTGTCAAAACAAACAAGATGAGCTGGCTTTTAAGGCAGACTTCCAATCTTAAACTCAAAAACAAGTTGCTGCTTTACAAGACAATTCTTAAGCCGGTCTGGACGTATGGCATCCATCTATGGGGCACTGCATCCAAGGCCAGCGTCAATATTATGCAAAGATTCCAGTCAAAGCTTTTAAGAAGGATAGTTGGCGCTGAATGGTACGTTCGCAACTCTGTTATCCACAGAGACTTACAGGCTCCCACAGTGATGGAGCAGATTGCCAAACATAGCAGTATGTACATAGCAGGTATGTAAACCGACTAGAGCATCATGAAAATCACCTTGCGATCAACCAAAACATCAACCTACTTTCATTTAAGTGTTTTCAGTCTAATTAGTATACATATTAAATTCATGTTAATTTAAGTCACTAATATTACTCAAATACTCTAACGTCAAGGCTAGCTCATAAAATTCGCTTATTGTCCTAAGTAGGACAGATTGCAAATAAAAAATTAAAAAAAAAAAATTAGTAATGCTATTAAAGAGTAAATCTGACATTTCTTGAAAGAAAAATTTCTTCAAAAAAATGAAAATTTTTTTCATTTATTCTTCATACGTATGCTGTTTATGCATGAAACGCATATCCATAGAACAAAAATTTCTTATGAAAAATTAATTTTTTTATTATGTTCGCTATCATTAGTAATGCTATTAAAGAGCTCACCATGAGTAGGTTTTCTGACACATTTTCTGAAAATCGGTTTTTTATGTTTCAAAGTACCTTTTGCAATATTTTTTTTTCTCATGTATTTAAAAAAAAATACTCCACAACTTTTAATAATGCATATAAATTCACATTGCCGGCATGACATGTTTAAAATCATATGAACTTGGGCGGTTATTAATTATTTTCATATGACATGTCATTGCTCGACATCACTCCACCTTTATAGGTTTTGTGACACGATTTCTCGAAACCGGCCATTTATGATCCAAAGTACCTTTTGCCACAATTTTTTTTTCATGTATTTTAAAAATACTCCACAACTTCATTGTAATGCATATAAATCGACATTGCCGGCATATATGAACTTGGGCGGTTATTAATTATTTTCATATGACATGTCATTGCTCGACATCACTCCACCTATTTAGGTTTTGTGACACGATTTCTCGAAACCGGCCATTTATGATCCAAAATACCTTTTACCACAATTTTTTTCATGTATTTTAAAAATACTCCACAACTTCATTGTAATGCATATAAATTGACATTGCCGGCATGACATGTTTAACATCATATGAACTTGGGCGGTTATTAGTTATTTTCATATGACTTGCCATTGCTCGACATCACTCCACCTATATAGGTTTTGTGACACGATTTCTCGAAACCGGCCATTTATGATCCAAAGTACCTTTTGCCACAATTTTTTTTTCATGTATTTTAAAAATACTCCACAACTTCATTGTAATGCATATAAATTGACATTGCCTGCATGACATGTTTAATATCATTAGAACTTTATTATTTTCATATGACATGTCATTGCTCGACATCACTCCATATATTCATATATTCTTCATACGTATGCAGCTTATGGGTAAATTTCATATCCATAGAGCAAACATTTCATATGAAAAATAAATTTTTTTCTGTATTTTAAAAATGAACCCAAAAATTTTTAATAATACATAATAACATCGTTGCCATCATGAACAAGTTCAAATCATATTTATTTGGGCGTTTAACAAATATTTTCATATGACATGACATGCTCGACAACCGGTCCCCCTATAGAGGTTTTGTGACACGATTTCTTGAAACCGGCCATTTATAAACCAAAGTACCCGTCAACAACTTTTTTTTCTCTTTATTTTCATTTATATGCCATTTAGGGGTAATTTTAGTATCCCTTGAACTAAAATTTAACTTGGAAAATTAAATTTTTTTTTCATATATTCTTCATATTTATGCTGTTTATGCATGAAACGCATATCGATAGAACAAAAATTTCTTATGAAAAATTTATTATTTTTTTTATGTTCGCTATCATTAGTAATGCTATTAAAGAGTAAATCTGACACTTCTTGAAATAAAATTTCTTCAAAAAAATTAAAAATTTTTTTCATTTATTCTTCATACGTATGCTGTTTATGCATGAAACGCATATCCATAGAACAAAAATTTCTTATGAAAAATTAATTGCTTTTTATGTTCGTTTTCATTAGTAATGCTATTAAAGAGTAAATCTGACACTTCTTGAAATAAAATTTCTTAAAATAAATGAAAATTTTTTTTCATTTATTCTTCATACGTATGCTGTTTATGCATGAAACGCATATCCATAGAACAAAAATTTCTTATGAAAAATTAATTTTTTTTATGTTCGCTATCATTAGTAATGCTATTAAAGAGCTCACCATGAGTAGGTTTTCTGACACATTTTCTGAAAATCGGTTTTTTATGTTTCAAAGTACCTTTTGCCATATTTTTTTTCTCATGTATTTAAAAAAAATACTCCACAACTTTCTAATAATGCATATAAATTCACATTGCCGGCATGACATGTTTAAAATCATATGAACTTGGGCGGTTATTAATTATTTGCATATGACATGTCATTGCTCGACATAACTCCACCTTTATAGGTTTTGTGACAGGATTTCTCGAAACCGGCCATTTATGATCCAAAGTACCTTTTGCCACAATTTTTTTTCATGTATTTTAAAAATACTCCACAACTTCATTGTAATGCATATAAATTCACATTGCCGGCATGACATGTTTAATATCATATGAACTTGGGCGGTTATTAATTATTTTCATATGACATGCCATTGCTCGACATCACTCCACCTATATAGGTTTTGTGACTAGATTTCTCGAAACCGGCCATTTATGATCCAAAGTACCTTTTGCCACAATTTTTTTTCATGTATTTTAAAAATACTCCACAACTTCATTGTAATGCTTATATATTGACATTGCCGGCATGACATGTTTAATATCATAAGAACTTTATTATTTTCATATGACATGTCATTGCTCGACATCACTCCATATATTCATATATTCTTCATACGTATGCAGCTTATGGGTAAATCTCATATCCATAGAGCAAACATTTCATATGAAAAATTAATTTTTTTTATGTATTTTAAAAATGAACCCAAAAATTTTTAATAATACATAAAAACATCGTTGCCATCATGAACAAGTTCAAATCATATATATTTGGGCGTTTAACAAATATTTTCATATGACATGACATGCTCGACAACCGGTCCCCCTATAGAGGTTTTGTGACACGATTTCTTGAAACCGGCCATTTATAAACCAAAGTACCCGTCAACAACTTTTTTTTTCTCTTTATTTTCATTTATATGCCATTTAGGGGTAATTTTAATATCCCTTGAAGTAAAATTTTACTTGGAAACTGAAAATTTGTTTTCATATATTCTTCATATTTATGCTGTTTATGCATGAAACGCATATCCATAGAACAAAAATTTCTTATGAAAAATTAATTATTTTTTTTTATGTTCGCTATCATTAGTAATGCTATTAAAGTGTAAATCTGACACTTCTTGAAATAAAATTTCTTCAAAAAAATTAAAATTTTTTTTTCATTCATAGTTCATACGTATGCTGTTTATGCATGAAACGCATATCCATAGAACAAAAATTTCTTATGAAAAATTAATTTTTTATACCCTTGCAGAGGGTATATTAAAATTGTCACGATGTTTGTAACGTAGTGAAGGAAGCATTTCCGACCACATAAAGTATATATATTCTTGATCAGCATGACGAGCTGAGTTTATTTCCGTTTGTCTGTCTGTCCCTTAGTTTTAAAGCTATCTTGACCAAACTTTGCAAAAAGTCTTCAAATACAAATACGCTGCACATTTGTCGGAACCGGCCGGATCGGATGACTATATCATATAGCTGCCATACGAACGATCGGTCCAAAAACTAGTTTTTGTGAGAAAAACTTTTTTGTTTTCTATTGTAGCATCACCAATCATGGTATTTATTTGTTTCATAAACTTCCACACAATTCTGGAAAAATTTATACAAATCGGATGACTATAGCATATAGCTGCCGTACGAATGATCGGTCCAAAAACTAGTTCTAAGAAAACAACTTTTTTATTTTCCATCGTAGCGTCACCAATCGTGGTATATATTAGTTTTATATGCTTTCACACAATTCTGATGACTATAGAATATAGCTGCCGTAGGAACGGTCGGTGCAAAAACTAGTTCTAGAAAGAAAAACTTTTTTGTTTTCCATCGTAGCATCACCAATCATGGTATTTATTTGTTTCATAATCTTCCACACAATTCTGGAAAAATTTATACAAATCGGATGACTATAGCATATAGCTGCCGTACGAATGATCGGTCCAAAAACTAGTTCTAAGAGAACAACTTTTTTATTTTCCATCGTAGCGTCACCAATCGTGGTATATATTAGTTTTATATGCTTTCACATAATTCTGGAAAAATTTATAAAAATCGGATGACTATAGCATATAGCTGCCATATAAACGGTCGGTCCAAAAACTAGTTCTAGTGGGAAAAACTTTTTTGTTTTCTATTGTAGCGTCACCAACCGTGGTATATATTAGTTTTATATGCTTCCACACAATTCTGGAAAAATTTATCGAAATCGGATGACTATAGCATATAGCTGCCATAGGAACCATCGGTATAAAAACTAATTCTAGTGAGAACATCTATTTTGTTATCAATGGTAGCGCCTTTCAAAAACTGCAAGGGTATTTAAAACATCGGCATAGCCGATGTTAGCCTTCTATTTTTTTTATGTTCACTTCTTGAAATAAAATTTCTTCAAAAAAATGAAATTTTTTTTCATTTATTCTTCATACGTATGCTGTTTATGCATGAAACGCATATCCATAGAACAAAAATTTCTTATGAAAAATTAATTTTTTTGTATGTTCGTTTTCATTAGTAATGCCATTAAAGAGTTAATCTGACACTTCTTGAAATAAAATTTCTTCAAAAAAATGAAAATTTGTTTTAATTTATTCTTCATACGTATGCTGTTTATTCATGAAACGCATATCCATAGAACAAAAATTTCGTATGAAAAAATTAATTATTTTTATGTTCGTTTTTATTAGTAATGCTATTAAAGAGTAAATCTGACACTTCTTGAAATAAAATATTTTCAAAAAAATGAAAATTTTTTTTCATTTATTCTTCATACGTATGCTGTTTATGCATGAAACGCATATCCATAGAACAAAACTTTATTACGAAAAATTAATTGTTTTTTATGTTCGTTTTTATTAGTAATACTATTAAAGAGTAAATCTGACACTTCTTGAAATAAAATTTCATCAAAAAAATGAAAATTTTTTTCATTTATTCTTCATACGTATGCTGTTTATGCATGAAACGCATATCCATAGAACAAAACTTTATTACGAAAAATTAATTGTTTTTTATGTTCGTTTTTATTAGTAATGCTATTAAAGAGTAAATCTGACACTTCTTGAAATAAAATTTCTTCAAAAAAAATGAAAATTTATTTTTTATTTATTCTTCATACGTATGCTGTTTGTGCATGAAACGCATATCCATAGAACAAAAATTTCTCATGAGAAATTTTATTGTTTTTTATGTTCGTTTTTATTAGTTATGCTATTAAAGAGTAAATCCGACACTTCTTGAAATAAAATTTCTTCAATAAAATGAAAATTTTTTTCATTTATTCTTCATACGTATGATGTTTATGCATGAAACGCATATCCATAGAACAAAAATTTCTTATGAAAAATTAATTTTTTTGTATGTTCGTTTTCATTAGTAATGCCATTAAAGAGTTAATCTGACACTTCTTGAAATAAAATTTCTTCAAAAAAATGAAAATTTGTTTTAATTTATTCTTCATACGTATGCTGTTTATTAATGAAACGCATATCCATAGAACAAAAATTTCGTATGAAAAATTAATTATTTTTATGTTCGTTTTTATTAGTAATGCTATTAAAGAGTAAATCTGACACTTCTTGAAATAAAATATTTTCAAAAAAATTTAAAATTTTTTTCATTTATTCTTCATACGTATGCTGTTTATGCATGAAACGCATATCCATAGAACAAAAATTTCTTATGAAAAATTAATTGTTTTTTTATGTTCGTTTTTATTAGTAATGCTATTAAAGAGTAAATCTGACACTTCTTGAAATAAAATTTCTTCAAAAAAATGAAAATTTTTTTCATTTATTCTTCATACGTATGCTGTTTATGCATGAAACGCATATCCATAGAACAAAAATTTCTTATGAAAAATAAATTTTTATTTTTTTTTTATTTCCGTTTGTCCGTCTGTCCCTTAGTTTTAAAGCTATCTTGACCAAACTTTGCAAAAAGTCTTTAAATACAAATACGCTGCACATTTGTCGGAAAAAACTAGTTTTTGTGAGAAAAACTTTTTTGTTTTCTATTGTAGCGTCACCAATCGTAGTATATATTAGTTGCATAAACTTCCACACAATTCTGGAAGAATGTATACAAATCGGATGACTATAGCATATAGCTGCCGTACGAATGATCGGTCCAAAAACTAGTTCTAAGAGAACAACTTTTTTATTTTCCATCGTAGCGTCACCAATCGTGGTATGTATTAGTTTTATATGCTTTCACACAATTCTGGACAAATTTATAAAAATCGGATGACTATAGCATATAGCTGCCATATAAACGGTCGGTCCAAAAACTAGTTCTAGTGGGAAAAACTTTTTTGTTTTCTATTGCAGCGTCACCAACCGTGGTATATATTAGTTTTATATGCTTCCACACAATTCTGGAAAAATTTATCGAAATCGGATGACTATAGCATATAGCTGCCATAGGAACCATCGGTATAAAAACTAATTCTAGTGAGAACAAATTTTTTGTTATCAATGGTAGCGCCTTTCAAAAACTGCAAGGGTATTTAAAACATCGGCATAGCCGATGTTAGCCTTCTATTTTTTTTATGTTCGTTTTCATTGCTAATGCTATTAAAGAGTAAATCTGACACTTCTTGAAATAAAATTTCTTCAAAAAAATGAAATTTTTTTTTCATTTATTCTTCATACGTATGCTGTTTATGCATGAAACGCATATCCATAGAACAAAAATTACTTATGAAAAATTAATTGTTTTTTATGTTCGTTTTTATTAGTAATGCTATTAAAGAGTAAATCTGACACTTCTTGAAATAAAATTTCTTCAAAAAAATGAAATTTTTTTTTCATTTATTCTTCATACGTATGCTGTTTATGCATGAAACGCATATCCATAGAAAACAAATTTCTTATGAAAAATGAATTGTTTTTTATGTTCGTTTTCATTAGTAATGCTATTAAAGAAGAGAGAGAGTCTTGTAAGTGATTGACGTGTGTTATTTGTGCTCCGCAATTAAAAATGATTTTGTGTAGTTTAACTTGCCTATTTTGATGCAAAGTTTTATTTAAATCATTTCGATAATTCACCCCTTTACCGTGTTGTGCTTCGCGCTTCGGTTGTGTGCTTATAAACAATCAATTTCACAAATTAAATAATCGCGGCGTCAGCTTTGTGTATATTTGTTTGTGTAATTGTTTTGCTTATCTGTTTTTGGGGGGCCCCCACCTACAATTTCTCTGTCTGCCTCTCCAGGAAACTTGCTGGATGTTTCACCATTACCCTCCCTGATTCAACCTACTAACGACTTGTCCAATGCACCATTAGATAGGTCTGTTAATTCGCTAATAGTGCCTTCCGAACCTCAAGACAATGTTTTGGTTTCTGCTCCTATTTCTCCTCAGCCTCCCATTCTTACAGTTGTAGCTCCTCGTAGACAAGTTTTTGTGTCTAGGTTGTCTCCCGAAACTACTTGCGAGTGAATTCCAGCATACATTGCTCACAAATCCTCAGCAAGAGTTTATATTTCAAAGTTCAGTTTTGCTGAGCCTCGGGATATAGCTTCGTTTAAAATTAGTGTCTCTTCCGAAGAATTCCCAATTATATGTGACCCAAAATTTTGGCCGCCACTACTTATTGTTAACGAGTACAGGCAAAGAAATCGCAGGATAATGCCTGTCAGCTTGCCCTCTAACAGTTTTGGGGCACAAGTTGGATCTAATAGTGCTCCAAAAAACTAGCCCAGTCCTCCGTTCTTAGTATCGTCTATCAAAATGTTAGGGGTCTTTTGTCCAAACTTACCTCTTTATTTTTGAATAGCGCATCATTTGATCTTGACATTATTGCATTTTCAGAGACCTGGTTAAATCCCTAACTTTCTGATTGTGAAATATTGTCAAATGATTATATTGTTTACCGTCGTGATCGACAGGCTCGCCGTGGTGGAGGTGTTATGATAGCAGTAAAATCTAACCTTCGGTCGGAATGCATTTCTGTAAATGTGCCTGACGATGTTGAATTTGTTGCTGTTAAGGTAACTTTAAATTCCTTTTCTGTATTCATTTCTTGTTCCTATATCCCTCCTTCTTCCGATATTCAAGTATATATGCACCATATAAACTGCATAAAATATGTTTTTACTCAATTACGAGACATTGATTATATGGTTGTTGTTGGTGATTTTAACTTGCCAAACATCTCGTGGTCAAATCTTAATGAGTCAACTTATCTTGTACCATCTGCACAGCATGATTTTTTAGATTGTTTGCTTGATCTGTCTTTGTTTCAAATAAATTCAGTTCCAAATCATTTAAACAAATTGTTAGATCTTGTTTTTGTCACTGACAGTTCTAATGCTGTTGTCTCTAGGTCTTCCCCCCTAACACTACCCGAGGATTCTTACCATCCTACATTAGAAATATCTCTAACAAATCCTGGATTTACCCCTTCATCTTCAATGACTTCAGTAAAACCTCGTCGTTGCTTCCGTAAAGCTAATTTTACCCTGCTTAATCAACTTATTTGTTCAAAAGATTGGTCTCCTTTATACAATGCAGTTGACATTGACGTCGCTGTTACCTTTTTTTTTATGACTCTATTAACTCTCTCTTTGATATTTCTGTTCCAAATAGTGTTGCTTCTTCTGAGTCTCTTCAACCCCCTTGGTACTGTCCTAAGCTTTCTAATTTAAAAAATATTAAGTCTAGATGTTTTAAAAAGTATAAAAAAACTGGTTCTAATCTTGACTTTTCTAAATACTCGATAGCCAAGTCAAACTTTACCCTTTTTAATTCTCAATGCTATAATAATTATCTTGCTCGCTGTAAAATTCAATTCGCACAAGACCCTAAACAATTTTACAAATTGGTTAACTCTAAGCGTAAAACTTTGACTTTACCGTCTTCATTCTTTTTACATAACCAAAAGGCTAGCAACGATTCCGCTGCCGTGGACTTATTCGCTGACTTTTTTCAATCAACTTACTCCTCTGTCCCTTTTAATAACAAATCTTAGCCTTATGACATTTCTTCTTCAAACTCTTTTAATGCTCCCATAATTACTGAATCTTCTCTACTTTCATATTTGAAATCTCTAAAGTCTTCATACTCTCCTGGACCTGACAACATCCCCAGTTGTGTCCTCAGAGAGTGTTGTAATTCCATATGCAAACCTTTACTAAAGTTTTTTAATCTATCGCTTGACTCTACTATTTTTCCAAATCTTTGGAAAGAATCCTTCATTATTCCTCTTCACAAAAAGGGTGGAAAATCAGATATCTCCAATTATAGAGGTATATCCAAATTATCTGCTATTCCTAAGTTGTTTGAAGAAATTATAACCTCCACATTGCAGCATTACTGCAAATCGGTTTTGTCACCTTTTCAGCATGGATTTGTAAAGAGTCGGTCAACTATGACCAATTTGCTTGAATTCACATCATTAGTTAACGATGGATTCCTTATGAAATGCCAAACTGATGTCATCTACACTGACTTCAGTAAGGCTTTTGACTCCGTGAACCATGATCTCCTCCTCCTTAAGCTTGATCGTATTGGATTTCCCTCCCCTTTTATTTTTTGGATCTCTTCATATTTAAAAGATAGAACTCAAAAAATTCTGCTCAGATCTAATATTTCAAAACCTGTCTACGTAACTTCCGGTGTACCTCAAGGAAGCCACCTCGGTCCTTTGCTTTTCACTCTTTTTATTAATGATCTCCCCTCGACAATATCTCATTCTCGGATACTTATGTAAGCCGATGACGTTAAACTCATTTTATCTTACAACGACCCGGTGCATTCTATTAGGTTGCAAGATGATTTAAACTCGCTTCATTTTTGGTGCCTGGTTAATCATTTATTTCTTAATTGCGCAAAATGTATGTTTATGTCTTTTCATCGTTGCAAACCTTCGCTAGTTTCCTTTTCGATTGGCAATGAACCCTTGCAACGAATATCAACTGTCGTTGATCTTGGAGTTATTTTTGATTGCAAATTAAGCTTTAATGATCATATATCCTGTATAGTTAATAAGGCGAATGGTGTACTTGGATTCATTAAGCGTTGGTCGAAGGAATTTAATGATCCCTATACAACAAAAGTTCTTTTTACATCTTTAGTTCGCCCGGTGCTTGAATACTGCTCATCCGTCTGGTGTCCGCAGTATAAAAAGCATATGGATCGTATTGAGTCTGTCTAAAAGCAATTCTTGCTTTTTGCTCTCCGCGGCTTAAATTGGGATCCCAACCTTCGGTTGCCATCGTATTCTAGTAGGCTTTTGCTTATTGACCTTCCATCGTTGGCTAACCGTAGAACAGTCCTAGGCGTTTCTTTTCTTCATAAGTTAATTATCGGTGATGTAGGCTCTTCTGAACTCTTAGGTCGCCTTAACTTCTCTGTTCCCTCTAGACCAACTAGAAATTATTTGCCTTTAATCTTGCCTATACAACGCACTCACGCGAGCATCAAACAAACTCGACTATGTATCACCGGGTAGGCCTACATATTGGCCAGCAGATCCAAAAAAAATGCCCGACCTTATAGACTTCGCCATAACAAGAAAAATTCCACGTAACTTGGTTACTGCAGAAGCATTAGCAGATTTGTCGTCAGACCATTCCCCAATTATTTTTACCCTTCTGGAGAGCCCTCTGATCATCGAATATCCTCGGCGCCTGACATCCCACAAGACGAACTGGCTTAAATAAAAAAAAATATATTAGCAGTCACATCGAACTGAGTCCAACCATCAACAGCGAAGAAGACATCGAAAATTCCGTCCAAACACTTAACTCCATCATCACAGCTGCAGCTTATCACTCGAACCCTCAAACAGCAAAAACAGCAACATCGAAGGAAGGTAGTAGATTAACCAACAGCTACATAGAGCGGCTCGTCACTGAGAAACGCCGTGCAAGAAGAGAATGGCAGAGCAATAGGTCACCTGCTGCAAAGAATCGGCTGAGAGAAGCAGAACGCAAACTTAGCAGAGCCCTCGAAACTGAAGAACAAAAAGCCCAAAGGCGTTACATAGATAAGTTGTCGCCTACAAGCACAAAATTTCCTTTATGGAGAGCACACGAGAGCATAAAGCCACCTGCAAAGATAGACACGCCTTTGAGGGATGAGAGAGGAAGATGGGCCCGTAGTGACGAAGAAAAGGCAAATGTATTTGCACTTCACCTTAAAAATGTTTTCATGCCTAATCCACCAACAAATGGATTTGCACTCCCATCAATTTCAACTGCCGCACAAGCTGACCCAATCAAAGTTCACTCGTCTGAAATAAGAAACCTAATAAGAGAACTTAATCCGAGAAAAGCACCAGGACATGATCTCATTACGCCAAAAATGATTATGGAACTTCCAATTCCAGCCATTAACTATATCTCCAGACTTTTCAATGCTGTTCTGCGATGTGGATACTTTCCAAATAACTGGAAAAAGTCCACAATCATAATGATTCACAAACTAGGAAAGGATAAAACACAAGCGTCGTCTTATAGACCCATTAGTCTGCTACCTTGTTTATCAAAATTATTCGAGAAGATCTTACTCCGCAAAATTGATTCTCATGCACAAAATATCATTCCATCTCACCAATTTGGGTTCCGGGCAAAACACGGGACCATTGAACAAGTCAACCGCCTAACTTCAGATATTCGGACGGCGTTTGAGCACCACGAATACTGCTCCGCAATTTTCCTAGATGTTGCCCAAGCATTTGACCGTGTCTTCCTGGAAGGTCTTATCTTCAAAATTAAGACACTGCTTCCGCCGAACACACAGAAACTCCTCGAATGCTACGTCAGTAACAGAGTATTTTCTATACGTCATAACGAGTACACTACGCAAGAGTTCACCATTGGAGCCGGAGTGCCACAGGGTAGCGTTCTTGGCCCTTTTCTTTATGTATTATACACTGCTGACATCCCAACAGACCCCCGACTTACAATATCCACATTTGCGGATGATACGGCAATTCTAAGCAGATCACGATGTCCAATTAACGCAACAAGACTTTTGGCAAGCCACCTAGCTGAAGTAGAAGAGTGGCTGGCCAATTGGCGCATAAGGATTAACGAGCAAAAGTGTAAACATGTCACGTTCACATTCAACAGAAGCACCTGTCCCCCACTATACCTAAACCGGACCTTGATCCCACAATCAAGTGATGTTGTATACCTCGGTATTCACCTCGACAGAAGGCTAACTTGGCGCAAACACATAGATTCGAAAAAACTTCAAATAAAGCTGAAGGCCAATAGCCTCCACTGGCTTATTAACTCCCGTTCCCCATTAAAACTGGAATATAAAGTCTTACTGTATAAAACCATCATAAAGCCTGTTTGGACGTACGGCTCCCAGCTATGGGGAAATGCCTGTGCGAGCAGCGTGGAAATCCTCCAAAGAGCACAATCACGAATTCTTAGAATCCTCACTGGAGCACCATTGTACATTCGAAACGAGTGTATACACAACGATCTCAACATCCCATTGGTCGATACTGAAATAGCCCAAACGAGAAGGCAAAGCTAACTTCGACTGTGCCGAAGTTTAAATACACTTGAAAAAGTTTACTCCAACTGATTTAACCGGTAAAAAATATATAGAATATAGATATCAAATATTTTAAACTTTTTAATATTTAATAATAAAAATTTTATACCATAAAAAAAACTTTTCTTAGTATAACACATTTTCCGACCGATCGGTTCAATGGCAGCTATATGCTATAGTCATCCAATTTTGATAAATTTTTTGAACTTCTGTAAAAAAATATAAAACTGATATATACCAAGATTGGAGACGCTACGATAGAAAACATAAAAGTTTTTCTCACTAGAAGTAGTTTTTTGACCGATCGTTTATATGGCAGCTATATGCTATAGTCACCCGATTTTGATAAATTTTTTCGAAATTATGTGAAAGCATATAAAACTAATATATACCAAGATTGGAGACGCTACGATGGAAAACGAAAAAGTTTTTCTTACTAGAAGTAGTTTTTTGACAGACCGTTTATATGGCAGCTATATGCTATAGTCATCCGATTTTGATAAATTTTTTCCGAATTGTGTAGAAACATATAAAACTAATATATACTACGATTGGTGACGCTACGATGGAAAATAAAAAAGTTTTTCTCACTAAGACTTATTTTTCGACCGATCGTTCCTATGGCAGCTATAAGATATAGTCATCCGATCCGGCCGGTTCCGACATATTAGTTGCGTGCAGTAAAAAGAAGACTCTGTGCAAAATTTCAGCTCGATAGCTTTAAAACTGAGGGACTAGTTTGCGTAGAAACAGACAGACAGACGGACAGACGGACAGACAGACAGACAGACAGACGGACAGACGGACGGACGGACAAGCGGAAATGAACTCAGCTCGTCGTCCTGATCAAGAATATATATAGTTTATGGGGTCGGAAATGAATATTTCTATGCGTTACAAACTTCTGGGCAAAATTAATATACACTTTTCAAGTGTATAATAAAACGCAAATATATCGAGAAGCTCCATGCCCACCCTAATCAACTTGCCCAATCTCTCACCCTGCAAGCAACGCATACCCGACTCCGAAGAAAAGACCTCCCAACCCAGCGATTGTACTAAAGGGCCGCTGAACACAAAACTACATCCAATTGGAGATAGTTTTCTTATAAATAGTTTTTTAGATTAAGATTTGCAAAATTATTGTTAGTCTCATTAAGAGAAGATTCAATAAATACCAAAAAAGCTTAAAAAAAAAAAAAAAAAAATCTTGCCTAGATGCACAACCGACTACGCACAGCACAACTGTTTTCGGGTTTTATGTCAAAATTATAATGATGTTTATCACCTGCTCTCAACAGAACTCTCTCTCTTTTCCATAAAGTTATCTCTTTTGCACATCTCCGGCAAGATCTCTGACCACATCCAGCAGGAGCAGGGGCCTAGCTTGCCGGACCGGCTAATAAATATTCCCCCCACCGGGTCAGAGATTTTCCGGATGACTTAATTCATCTTTATTTTAGCTTATATTTATTTTATTTTTATTATATTTATTTTTAATATAATTTTTTCCTTTTTTTTTAATTTTTTAATTTTAAATTTTATTTTCATTATTGTTTTATTTTATATTATTTTTGTTCATTCTATAATATTGTTTATTTATTGTTTGTGTTTATGATTTTGTAAACATATTTTTAAGCCTCCTCTTTTTCTTTTTCCTCACTATTCTCTTTTTCGACTTCTATACTATTTAAATTTGTGTTAGGTCTAGTAACGTCTCGGGCTTCACTTGGCTGTGAACTGGGGCATAGCTGGCCGGACGGGCAAATAAAATTCCCCCACAGTGTCGGAGTTGTTACTAGTCGATTTGTAATTTTGTTAGATTTTCCTTGATAGGCTTTTTTAGTTCATTAAGCCTTTTTATAACGTATTCAGTTTTTCCTTTTTTTGGTTGACAGCCACCATTTGTCGACTTTTTTTTCAACAAATAAACAAACAAATAAAAAAATAAAGAGTAAATCTGACACTTCTTGAAATAAAATTTCTTCAAACAAATTAAAATTTTTTTCATTTATTCTTCATACGTATGCTGTTTATGCATGAAACGCATATCCATAGAACAAAAATTTCTTATGATAAATGAATTTTTTTATGTTTGTTTTCATTAGTAATGCTATTAAAGAGTAAATCTGACACTTTTTGAAATAAAATTTCTTCAAAAAAATTAAAATTTGTTTTTCATTTATTCTTCATACGTATGCTGTTTATGCATGAAACGCATATCCATAGAACATGTTTATGTTCGTTTTCATTAGTAATGCTATTAAAGAGTAAATCTGACACTTTTTGAAATAAAATTTCTTCAAAAAAATGAAAAATTTTTTTCATTTATTCTTCATACGTATGCTGTTTATGCATGAAACGCATATCCATAGAACAAAAATTTCTTATGAAAAATTAATTTTTTTATACCCTTGCAGAGGGTATATTAAAATTGTCACGATGTTTGTAACGCAGTGAAGGAAGAATTTCCGACCACATAAAGTATATATATTCTTGATCAACATGACGAGCTGAGTTCATTTCCGTTTGTCCGTCTGTCCGTCCGTCCGTCTGTTTCTATGCTATCTCCTCCCTCAGTTTTGAAGCTATCTTGACCAAACTTTGCAAAAAGTCTTTAAATACAAATACGCTGTACATTTGTCGGAACCGGCCGGATCGGATGACTATATCATATAGCTGCCGTAGGAACGATCGGTCCAAAAACTAGTTTTTGTGAGAAAAACTTTTTTGTTTTCTATTGTAGCGTCACCAATCGTGGTATATATTAGTTTTATATGCTTTCACACAATTCTGGAAAAATTTATCGAAATCGGATGACTATAGAATATAGCTGCCGTGGAACGGTCGGTGCAAAAACTAGTTCTAGAAAGAAAAACTTTTTTGTTTTCCATCGTAGCGTCAGCAATCGTGGTATATATTAGTTTTATATGCTTTCACACAATTCTGGAAAAATTTATAAAAATCGGTTCTAGTGGGAAAAACTTTTTTGTTTTCTATTGTAGCGTCACCAACCGGGGTATATATTAGTTTTATATGCTTCCACACAATTCTGGAAAAATTTATCGAAATCGGATGACTATAGCATATGGCTGCCATAGGAACCATCGGTATAAAAACTAATTCTAGTGAGAAAAACTTTTTTGTTATCAATGGTAGCGCCTTTCAAAAACTGCAAGGGTATTTAAAACATCGGCATAGCCGATGTTAGCCTTCTATTTTTTTATGTTCGTTTTCATTAGTAATGCTATTAAAGAGTAAATCTGACACTTCTCGAAATAAAATTTCTTCAAAAAAATGAAAAAATTTTTTCATTTATTCTTCATACGTATGCTGTTTATGCATGAAACGCATATCCATAGAACAAAAATTTCTTTTGAAAAATTATTATTTTTTTTATGTTTGTTTTCATTAGTAATGTTATTAAAGAGTAAATCTGACACTTCTTGAAATAAAATTTCTTCAAAAAAATGGAACATTTTTTTCATTTATTCTTCATACGTATGCTGTTTATGGATGAAACGCATATCCATAGAACAAAAATTTCTTATGAAAAATTAAATTTTTGTTTATGTTCGTTTTCATTAGTAATGCTATTAAAGAGTAAATCTGACACTTCTTGAAATAAAATTTCTTAAAAAAATGAAAATTTTTTTTTCATTTATTCTTCATACGTATGCTGTTTATGCATGAAACGCATATCCATAGAACAAAAATTTCTTATGAAAAAGTTTTTTTTTTTATGTTCGTTTTCATTAGTAATGCTATTAAAGAGTAAATCTGACACAAGCAAGTTCATGCGTGTTCTGATGTAGAGTATTTTTCGGTACTTTAAACATGTATGTCTTAGAACAGCATCGAATGCAACCATAAGTATACCAAATGATGTGTTTTCACGCATACATGTTTTTCTTGTTAAATCGGACCATCTCAAGCAAGTTCATGCGTGTTCTGATGTAGAGTATTTTTCGGTACTTTAAACATGTATGTATTAGAACAGCATCGAATGCACACATAAGTATACAAATGATGTGTTTTCACGCATACATGATTTTTCTTGTTAAATTTCTTCTACATGTATGGATATTTCGAGTTCTTAAACATGTATGTATTAAAACAGCATCGAATGCACACATAAGTATACAAATGATGTGTTTTCACGCATACATGTTTTTTCTTGTTAAATCGGACCATCTCATGCAAGTTCATTCGTGTTCTGATATAGAGTATTTTTCGGTACTTTAAACATGTATGTATTAGAACAGCATCGAGTGCACACATAAGTATACAATGATGTGTTTTCACGCATACATGATTTTTCTTGTTAAATCGGACCATCTATAGCAAGTTCATTCGTGTTCTGATATAGAGTATTTTTCGGTACTTTAAACATGTATGTATTAGAACCAGGGCCGCAAACCCCTCTGATTTTGACAGGGGTTCGGTTCGGGGTTCGAACCCTTACCCTACTCTGGGGGTTCGGTTCCACAACCGGTTCCCTTCAAATTGAGAACCGGGGTTCCGGTTCGGGTTCGGGTTCCAGATAGCATTTTATATATTTATGTACATAATAAATAATTTAATAGAATTTGAAGACGAGATGCCTTATAATACGCTGCCTGATGGCTTGGAAGTCAAGCACATGAGTGATCTGTCTTGATTGATTGATTGTATGTATGCTTAGAAGAGTTAAGCGATTCTGCCAACTTGCACTCACAGCGAAAATTTTTTTTTTGTGGCTAAGAAACCTGCAAAAAACACGGTCACTTTTGGCCTAAAAATAAGAGATGAGCTTTATCTGCGTACCCGTGATTTAGTAACTGTGATTGACCATATCGGCGTAACTGTGATTAAGTCACAGTGACTGGCAGTCATCAAATCCCACTGTTACTTCAAATATGCAGTCACTGTGTGATTTGATGATTGCCAGTGACCGTGACTTAATCACAGACACGCCGGGTTGTCTCATCCCTAACTTATAGTGTGTTCAGCCACACACACACGTACGTACATACATTTCCGAGAATTCAGTCAAAATTATTTTTCTACAAATGGGACCGCCACAGCACGGCTTTGACTGGCATATTGTGAGAGTAAAATGCTAAAAGTATTTAAATTGTGACTTGTGTAAAAAAATGAAGACATTTAAATGACGTACAACTTTTCCTTGTATTCACCGTGCCGTTGCATCTCCGTACGAACAAAATAATACCCAGAAATACGGTTTCGGATGCAAATTGAATTCCCTTGCTTGAGGTTGTGTTATTTTGTCCAGTCTTTTGTTGCGGACGGGAAGAGTGTCGCCGTCCATAAATGGGCATAATAATGGATACATTTTTGTTCATCATTATAAAATATTTTTTATCATCAAAGTGCAAAAATAAATTCTGTGCTTGAAATTTTTTTTAGAACCGAACCCCATCAATTAGAAATCAGGGTTAGGTTCGGGTTCGGGGTTCTCGTGATTATTTTCAATGGGGTTCGGTTCCCGGTTCGGTTCAGGCATCACCAGAACCTGAACCGAACCGGTTCTGAAGGGTTCGGTTCCGGACCGGTTTGCAGCCCTGATTAGAACAACATCGAATGCACACATAAGTATACCAAATGATGTGTTTTCACGCATACATGTTTTTTCTTCTTTTTAATTGGATCATTAAGCAAGCATATATTAAATTTCTTTTCTTCTTTTTATTATTCCTTTTTAGTTTTTAGTTTTTTTTTTTTTTTTTTTTTTTACGAGTTTTTAAACATGTATGTATTAGAACCGCATCAAATGCATACATAAGTATGCAAATGATGCTGTTTTCTCACATATATTTTTTTTCTTCTATAATTGGATCATCAAGCAAGCATATATTTTATTTCTTTTCTTCTTTTTATATGTATAGTTCATTCGTGTTCTGTTATATTGGATATTTCAAGTTTTTGAACATGTATGTAGTATTAGAACGGTATCGAATGCACCCATAACTATTCAAATGATTTCTTTTCACTCATACATGTTTTAATTGATTGTCAAATTCGGATTCCCCATCGTCTTAATCAAGAGACAGCATCAAATGCATTTATTATTTATATATACAAATAATGTGTTTCCTCCTCACAACACCACATCCGTGTCAATGTTGATCAAATTATTTGATCGAATCATCAAGCAAGGGATAAGCTTCAGTTGATTGCAGTATGGCAGCTGCTCAACCACTTACAACACCTTGCCTGTTACAAAAGTCGTTTACAACTGATTCTAGGCTTTGTCATTGTATTAAATAACGTTTTAATATGTAACTAGCGCGGCATCAGGTGATCGAAGATCCTCCCAATTTACTATGTTACAAGTAACATTGGCATCAAATCCATTGTCGTTCATAAAATGAATTATAAACTTTTAATGGTTTAGAAGCCATACAATGCAAATTGCCCCTTATTTATCATTGCAGTCCAGCACGGATACGACCTTAGAGGCGTTCAGGCATAATCCAACGGACGTAGCGTCATACCACTGTTCGCTCGAACAAGTATTGTGCCATTGGTCCGTATCTGCGGTTCCTCTCTTACTACGCAGGAATGCTGTCGCAACAACGTTTTGTCATTAGTAGGGTAAAACTAACCTGTCTCACGACGGTCTAAACCCAGCTCACGTTCCCTTGCATGGGTGAACAATCCAACGCTTGGTGAATTTTGCTTCACAATGATAGGAAGAGCCGACATCGAAGGATCAAATAGCGACGTCGCTATGAAAGCTGGGCCGCCACAAGCCAGTTATCCCAATGGTAACTTTTCTGACACCTCTTGTTAAAAACTCTTTAAACCAGAAGGATTGATAGGCCGAGCTTTTGCTGTCCCTGTGTGTACTGAACATCGAGATCAAGTCAGCATTTTCTGTCCGCACTGAGCTGGCCTTGGGACACCTCCGTTATTATTTGAGAGATGTACCGCCCCAGTCAAACTCCCTACCTGGCAATGTCCTTGAATTGGATCATACCTGAGTAATTGGAGTTATACCAAATTTTCAAATCAAAAACACATAAACGCACTCTCTCATTAAAGAATTTGTTTGCGATTATATAACAAACTCGTGATACTTTGATCAAGAAGCTTGCATCAAACCCCAATACCATAAGATATAGTAAATATATCCGTATAAGCTAGGAAATGATACACGTTCTACTTAATCAAGTAAGTAAGGAAACTTAAGAGTAGTGGTATTTTATTGTCGATACCAAACCGAGGTCTAATATCTCCCACTTATTCTACACCTCTTATGTCTCCTTACACTGCCAGATTAGAGTCAAGCTCAAAAGGGTCTTCTTTCCCAGCTAATTATTCCAAGCCCGTTCCCTTGGCTGTGGTTTCGCTAGATAGTAGATAGGGACAGAACTAATCTGATTTCTCAGGATTTATTTAACGTGGTATCTTCCAAATGTAGGATTGCAAGAGTATCCCCAACGCGAAGTTGCATGAGTATCGCTAACACGTCGGTTTAAGCAGCGAGTACTTGCAAAGTTAGAGGAGAGGGGAGTAGGGTTTGAGCTGCTGGAGTGTGCGGTTGTGTGTTCTCGCGTTAACTAAATATGATGATTGGAAGTAAAACTAAACTATATATATAACTAAAATTAAGTTATTACACAATTACTCAATAAACAATAATACTTGTAAGAAAAACAAAATAGAAGTGTGTAATTATTTGGAAAAAGAGACTCCAGTGGCCCAACGTCCTACAAATTTTGGGGGCTCGTCCGGGATTGTGTTAGAAAAACATTATTGCACTTCAATCGCTAAATTGTTGTTGCATAATTATTACAAAAACACAAAAACTTAAGCCCGAGGAGAAAATTTCTAGAAATTCCTAGAACTCTAGAAATTTCTGTCAAAGTGAGTGAGACGGCGAATCGCGATACACACAAAATGTGGTAATTTCACAATCGATGCCAACATTGTGAAATTCGGTGAGAGAGCAAGAGAGCAACAAGAAGGCAAGCCCATGCATACGAGTATTAGTGACATCATTCGCTATGAGCGTGCATGTGTAAGCGAAGGAGAAACCCGAAGAAGACGAATGGCTTAGAGAGGAGTTCCAGAGATCTGCAGAGGCACAACGAGAGAAGTTGCACACGAGACGAGCAGAAGCAAATAAATCGTGGAGTAGGCGCTAACCATTCCAACGAGGCATTTGCGGAAACTTAATGAGGAGCCGTAGAGAAATCGGCACGTCATCATCAACGTAAAGAGAGCCGTAGAGAAATCGGCAAAGAGGCAGCAACTAAGAGAGAGCCGTAGAGAAACCGGCAAAGAGACAGCAAATCAGAGAGGAACCGTAGAGAAAGCGGCAAATCAACGAGGAGCGACGTGCGTTGCAGTGAGTTTCTGAGAAAAACATCGTGACGAGGGAGAGCGGAGAGAATTTGCAAATTTGGAGTATTTGACCAACACGAGGCGCCCAAATCAGTGTGACCAGATCAGCAAACGAGAGGGTAACGTAAGAAGACATCGTAAGACGTAGCATATGACGTCAAACCGTAAGCAGCAGTTACATAACAGAGCCATTACAGAGGGATGTTAACGCAAGTATAAGTAAAAGAGTTGACAATTAATTGAACTGTAACTGTAAAGTGAAGATTAATTAACAGAGAGATCGAGAGAGTTTGCTTAACATTTAAAAAATTTGCATAAAAAGTGAGGGAAAACTAACATGAGCAAATCAAAGCTATTTTATTGAAATGGTCGTTCGGAAAATATATTCAATAATGTTAAGAATACCTACTGACGGTGGTAGGCTTAAAAGAAAAACTAAAAGAGCTGGGATTACGAGTAAAAGGGAATAAGGCAGAGTTACTAGAAAGACTCATTTCTTATTTTGAGTTAGAGGTTGTAGAGGAATCCTTTTACGAAGAAGCGAATACTTCTGTTGAGAACATGGCAGAAACCCAAATCACAATGGCGTTCACACTTAAGGATATTCGTGATTCATTATCAGAGTTTGATGGTAGCAGCCAAAGAGACATAAACGAGTGGCTAGCTGATTTTGAGGGCATTGCTCAGACCGTGCAGTGGAACGATCTGCAGAAGTTCATTTATGGCAGGCAATTGTTAAAAGGTGCTGCAAAGTTATTTGTCAACAGTGAGGATGGACTTAATGATTGGAGTACACTCAAAGCTGCTTTAGAGGACGAGTTTACAATAAAGTTGTCAGCGAAACAAATCCATAAGCAACTTGAGAACAGAAAGAAAAATCCAAATGAGAGCTTTATTGAATACTTTTACCACATGAAAAGTCTAGCAAAAAAGAGCAGTTTAGATGAGGAAAGTATTATTGAATACATAATTGAAGGTATCCCTGACTCAAAGCAGAATAAAAGTGTGTTGTATCAGGCAACAGACTTTAAGGAGTTTCGAGAGAAACTTAAAACTTATGAGAAAACTTGTTCAAATCATGAGTCAAAACCAAAAGCGCGGATTGAGAAGGACCAACCAAGATGCAAGACAGACGATTTCAAATGTTACAGGTGTGGCGGAAAGAATCACATTGCCAAAGACTGCAAGTAACAGGATATTAAATGCTTTAAATGTCACCAACAGGGCCATAAATCATTTGAGTGCGAGACAAAGGGTACCAATAAAGAAGTTAAAAGGGAAATTGTGAATTACCAGCAACTGACCTAAAAGGTGTTGAATCAAAGTCGTAAAGATATTAAAATAGGCAACGAAGTTATAACAGCACTGTTTGATTCTGGAAGTGACATTTCCACAATAAGCGAGAGTGCATATAAGAGAATATATCCGGTTCCATTAAGTTCCGAGGTGAGAGAGCTTTTGGGTATAGGACGCAAGAAGATTTATACGCGAGGTTTTTTTAAAGTTTATACTGAGATAGATGGAATACCGATTGAGATGTGCTTCCATGTCGTTCGAGACAAAGATACTCTGTTCACGGTAGTAATAGGAAGTGAGATCCTTGAGTTTGTGAACGTTACCATTGGACGAAGTGGAGTATTCTTTCTTAGAGTAGAAGAGACAATCGCACGGACCAATAACAGAGAGAAAGAGAATTCAGGGGTTCAGAATTGTTCTCATGAAGATATCGCTCACTATAGTGATTCTCATGATCTCATTTCTCTATTCTCAGACACGAAAACACCTAGTGAAGAGGGACCGAGTACTGAAAAGGGAAAAGTAAATCAGCAAGTTCGAGATTCGGTAGATGAAGGAATCATTCATCATAATGTTTCTGAAGTCGCAAATCCAAAGCTAACTGATTTAAAGAAAGGTGGCAAAATGAAGCTATGCTGTAACCATAGAAATCAGAGAACCATAGAAGAAGAATTTCCCAAACCCCGTTACAAAAAGGTTGATAAAGTTCAACAGTTCGTCGGTGAGCCAGCCCTGAGAGCAATTAAAATTAAATCAGATCACGATAAACCGGCTATATGGGGAAAAGAGTTGGCAAATGAGCTACAAGGACGATATAAAGAGTTTCGTAGAACAGCCAAAGGTAGCCAAGTAAAATTTAAGAAGAAAGAGTTATTTTTTTAATTTAAGGCGAGACAGACAATCGGTGGATAGTGAGTTTAAGGACGTGATGAAGTATTGTCCATCATTCGGGACGAATGAGGCTGTAGGATGGCCGAATGTAGGATTGCAAGAGTATCCCCAACGCGAAGTTGCATGAGTATCGCTAACACGTCGGTTTAAGCAGCGAGTACTTGCAAAGTTAGAGGAGAGGGGAGTAGGGTTTGAGCTACTGGAGTGTGCGGTTGTGTGTTCTCGCGTAAACTAAATATGATGATTGGAAGTAAATCTAAACTATATATATAACTAAAATTAAGTTATTACACAATTACTCAATAAACAATATTACTTGTAAGAAAAACAAAATAGAAGTGTGTAATTATTTGGAAAAAGAGACTCCAGTGGCCCAACGTCCTACACAAATGTAGGATTAAAACCACGGCACCCGAATATGCACATAAGTGTGCATATAGTGCGAGGAGCCTGGATTTGTGACGCCAGACTAGCGCCCCTAGGAGACTAAAGCCCTCTAGGTACCAATTTGAATGAATGCTTGTCGGGCATAACACTCCCCCTTGGTGAGGGGCGAGGTTTATCTAAAACCTCTGCTGATCTATGGGTCACAGCACCCGGTTGATACGCAACTCCACGTCGAGCCTCAACTGAGACTCTACCCGCGATTTGAGTGTCAACCACAGCCACCACGATACTCCCACAAGGGGGCCGACCTCAATGAGCAGCCTTGGACAACTGCTCAACCCGTGGTACCGACAGGCTCGGTGGGCCCTCCCCTTTTGGCCCCGAAAGGCCTGGAACAGGGAGCACCAGGAGGATTTTGCCAGTTTCGGCCTAGCCCGGGACTGGCAGCCCACTCATCCGCAGGGGATCCAGCAAGTGCAGCCGTCTCGCAAACACCGCCTCAGCGAACACCTCCAGCAGCCTCATCCTCTCCTGTGTCTCTGCCACTCCAGACACAATCCAGTCGCCATTTTCGTGCCGTATTCCTAGTCCATCGAGGTCTCGCAAATCCGCATAGGGGGGAAACCCATAGCACGTGTCGCCAGTCCTCGGGAGCTGCACCGCATGAGCATGCGGTGATAATGCACCTTTCAGCATCATGACTGCCGTCTTGCTGGTAGAAACGGTTACACAGACTTCTACTCCCCATGCGCCTACGATGGACATCAACTGCGCTCCTCTAGTCTCCAGTTCAACTCAGGAATTTCAATCGGTGAAAAGCAGCAAGTCGTCTGCATACGCGCTAAAAACACAATGTGCTTCTAGACGCTGAAGAAGTGAGTCCATCACTAGGTTCCATATGAATGGACCACTGACGGACCCCTGTGGGCAACCTCTTGTCATCGGGACAGTGACTTCTCCATACCTGCTGACGATACTTGCGCTCCTGCCAGAGAAGAAGCTTCTCCACAAGCTGGCTTCTCGGCAGCCGGAATCGATGAGTCGACGCAGTGCAGCACTCCACTCCACGTGGATCGCTCCTATCCTTATCGGGCCCCTTAAGTAGTGCCACTACTCTAGGGCGCTTCCACTCAGTGGGGAAGTATCCTTGGTCTACGCAGCGGGAAACACTCGCGCAGTCGTGCCATTTTACGACTAGCTCGCCATCCGAACGGAGGCAACCAAACTCGGTAGTCTTCTTTCGTCCCCGGCATATTCTGTAGACGTGCCCCCATGGATCGTCTCGATGGTCTCCCACGAAGCGACGCCAATTTTCCTCCTTCGCCTTCAGGATGAGCTTCTTGTACTGCCTAGAGGAACTCCTCAGTGCAGAAACAAGTTGCTCGGCCTCATCGCTATCGCGACGACGGGCATCCTGGAGCAGACGCCTCAGTCTCCTGACCTCTTGGTGCTTGGAGCTTAGTCCACCAAACTACTCTCCGTCTAGCTCTCGGCGGTCTGCGTCCCAGCACTTGGTCACAGCACACACCTGGTGTACGAGTGAGCGCACTGCAGTCACTTGGTCATCCAATGGCGTCTCCGCAAAGTCCTCAGGCAGTTCGGCTGTCAGACGAATCGCTTCCTCAACGAATGATCGCCAACGCGCATTTGAGACGTTCCAGGACGGCACAGGAGCAAAGCTCTCAACAGTGTCTAATGGGTCACGCGTCACCACAACAGTAATAATGTTGTGGTCGCTCAGATCCCACTCGTCCACTCTCCAGTCGTATGTAGCCCACATAGACGCTGCTTCGTTGACGATCGTAACGTCGATATCGCTTTGTGCTCTGCGACTGTCGAACGTGTAAACTTCACTGGCCTCATTTAGCACACTGGCTCGGCTTCCAAGTAACCACTCAGACAGCAGCTCACCCCGTATGTACTTCGTGTGCCCCCGAGCATGCTCGGAAAGCTTGCTGAACCACATTGGGGATACTGCGTTCGCGTCAAGGCCAAAGATGACAGGGGTGCTGCTGCCCAGTAGGAATCTCGTTAATCCATTCATGCGCGTCACTAATTAGATGACGAGGCATTTGGCTATTTTTTTTTTCTTTTTTTTCTTTTTTTTTTTTCTTCGAAAGATACTAGCAGAGGGTTGAACCTCTACTAGCATGCACGATTCACTGTTTGATGGGATATCAACACATTTGAATTCCCACAGTGCCTACGTACTAAAACCTCACCCTATATGTTAATTGCGATGTTTATACCTTAGGTGTTACCAAGGTAGCTGGCGGTTTTAAAGAGAACCGTGGTTAGGTAATCCCACGAGAGTATCCCTGATAAGACATGAAGTGTTGAAAGCAGTATGTTCCGCCAAAAATTACTCTGGCACTGATGACGCTACTGTCACCATAGTTGATGTTACCCAGATTGATCAGCCGTTTTACTGACTGACCGCTCCAGATACCACGTCAATTTAAAGTGGCCGATAATACTTCAACACTTCCTTCCAGCTTAAAATCTCTTTGCAATGCCATTCTTACGTCATCTCTATCGTACTTCTCGACCTTACGCTTATGCGCTTGATCAAGATGTATGTGACCATCTGTCACTATTTGGACGTCTATCACATAAATGCAATTTTGTCGGGATGCCACCAGGTCAGGTTTCAGTAATCCGTGATCGCCCTGCAGACTTGGTTCGGCAATGACAACATAGCCTCGTCTCTATGCTGTTGTGTCGTAATATACGCCTCCCGTGCGTTCTATAACATATTTGCAAGATGTGATTTATGGTCTCGGGAGCATCACATCCAGCACGACACTGTCGATCCAATTCGCGCCTTCCCCTCGTAGTACGAGACTTTGAGGGTAGGGCGTTTATCCGCAGTTTAATTCCGTTTACATATTCCTTTCCTGTGAGCAAACGCGTGGGCTGACTAACCCACCCGTGTTGCTGCTTAAAGTTAGCAGCTTCACGTAGACCGCTGCCATCAACAGACATATGCAATCTGTTCGCCCAGTACTCGTCTATCTTGGTCCGTGATAACAGTTCATTAACTCCATCCAGAAGTCTGGCTCGGGCCCTCCGTTTTTCGTCTTCAAGAAAGGTGCTGGACACATCGGATTGCTCGAGGTGTGGCCACGTAATGCTTGCCAATCTACGAAGTCTCAGCATAGGTGCTGACCAACGAATGGATGGGATCCCTAGTCCCCCGCTCGTCACGGGAGCATGAAAGAATGCGACTGACACGTCCATAGGCAGAGCTAACCATTTCCTTACGAAAGCTCGTACCAGTCTGTCAGACTTTCTCAGTATGCCTACTGTCGCACTCCCAAGAGTTAGTTGGTGAGCGAGTGCGGGCAATAAGACGGTCCTGAGGGCAATCAATTTCTGTTGTGGCTTTAGTTTAGATTGCGTTAGTCTGTCCAACTTCAAACCGAGGTCTTCAGAAGGATTATAACGCGCTCTCCCCTCCGCAGTGAAACGGATACCAAAATACTTCAAAATACTTCCACTCTTCCGTGCGCTTCAGTGCTGGACAGCTGCGCAACCCGACGCTAAAGCTCTGTGGTGTCACCACAGTACACTTCTGCTTAGGTTGCCCCTTTATGCTGACAGTGAAACACTTGTCTGCGTTAAGGGTCAGCCCGACGGAGGACAAGAAGTCGACCGTGGAATCTAACAGCTTCTGAAGGACCTTTGGAGTGGTAGCAAATAGCACCAAATCATCTGCGAACGTTGCTGCGTTTGTCATGGGCATTTCCGACTTTGACACCAATCTCAACGGGAAGTGATCTAATCAACCTATCCATGATCAGGTTGAATAATGGCGGTGATAGAGGGTCCCCCTGCTTCACTCCTCGGCCAGGCGTGAACTCCTCCGATCTCCATCCAATCCCATTAAGAGTGGTGCTTCCGTCTTTATAGAGATTCTGTACATAGTTGACAAAACCCTTAGGGAGGCCATGAGCGGTTAGGGTGTTAATTACCGCTGCATGAGACACCAAGTCAAATGCTTTGCTAACATCTAGTGTTGCGATGTAGCTAGACGAATATGTTCGTCGGCGATCCCTTAGGATTAAGTCAACTATCGTCGCGTTATCAGCACACCCATCGGTAGGCAGGAATCCTGTTTGCCGTGGATCCCAATCAACCATTGCGGTCAACCGGGAAGCCAGGATGGCATTGAGTTGTCTTACCATAACCGAGGGGACTGATATCGGACGGAAGTCTTGCGGTTGAGATGCCTTCACCGTTTTCGGAATGAAAATGGTTCGGGCCATTCGGAAGAGTACAGGTGGTTCTCCGCACCATAGGATCAAGTTCATTATGCGAAGCATAATACCATTAGGAATAGTCCGTGCAGTTGTAGGCGTTATTCCGTCAGGCCCCGGGGAAGAAGACAAAGCCACTTTTGATGCCTTTAGTTCACCCAACCCACACCCTCTCAAGCTGATGTTCCATGTGGAACGACCCGCCGTTGACCCGCGCTTACTTGAATTTCTTCACTTTGACATTCAGAGCACTGGGCAGAAATCACATTGTGTCAACACCCGCTAGGGCCATCACAATGCTTTGTTTTAATTAGACAGTCGGATTCCCCAAGTCCGTGCCAGTTCTGAATTGATTGTTAATTGATAATCGTTATAATTTAAAAGAACTAATTGGTTTGACCCAATTAGTATTCTTAAAAATTTTAGCAAGAAAGTTCCACAATTGGCTACATAACTAAACTATCCGAATAACAAATAACTACCATAAATGATAGAAATTCTATTTACCCAGAACGAGCACATAAACCATGTTATTGTTTCCCAATCAAGCCCGACTATCTCAATCTTCAGAGCCAATCCTTATCCCGAAGTTACGGATCTAATTTGCCGACTTCCCTTACCTACATTATTCTATCGACTAGAGACTCTTCACCTTGGAGACCAGCTGCGGATATTGGTACGGCCTGTTGAGAAGTTTGCGTATCCCCACCATAAATTTTCAAGGTCCGAGGAGAAAATATCGACACAACAGTATATGTCATGCTCTTCTAGCCCATCTACCATATCTCTCTGCGAAAGACTTCCATGGTAGTACGGCTATAAAACAGAAAAGAAAACTCTTCCGATATCTCTCGACGGCTTCTTTATGGTCGTTCCTGTTGCCAGGATGAGCACGAGGCCCATATTTAATAACAAACGGATACTCAACAGGTTACGGAATTGGAACCGTATTCCCTTTCGTTCAAAATTATCAAGTGTTTTATGCCGATATTATAATTTTTGCCAATATTTAATCACTTGAAAATTTTCGGCTTTCGCCTTGAACTTAGGACCGACTAACTCGTGATCAACCACTGTTCACACGAAACCCTTCTCCACTTCAGTCCTCCAAGGTCTCATTCGATTATTTGCTACTACCACCAAGATCTGTACCAATAGCGGCTCCATGCAGGCTTGCGCCAAACACTTCTAAGCACACCATTGTACCTTCCTACTCACGTAAGTTTTAAAATTTATATTACAAGTAATATAAACCATCTACAGCGCCAGTTCTCCTTACCAAAAGTGGCCCACTGGGCACATTATATCATAACCTTAAACTTCATATCAAGAAAGTTAAGGTTCTTACCCATTTAAAGTTTGAGAATAGGTTAAGATCGTTTCGACCCTAAGGCCTCTAATCATTCGCTTTACCAGATAAGATTATTTTATATAATATTTCAATGCACCAGCTATCCTGAGGGAAACTTCGGAAGGAACCAGCTACTAGATGGTTCGATTGGTCTTTCGCCCCTATACTCAATTCTGACAATCGATTTGCACGTCAGAACTGTTTCGGTCTTCCATCAGGGTTTCCCCTGACTTCAACCATCGTTCAAGTGCATATAATAAACACAAAAATCAATGATAATTATGCCATTATATATTTACGAATATTAAAAGCACTGTAGTCATATAAGTCTATCAACACTTTATCAAATTAATGACATTTATTTTATGTTAAAATGCAAGCATAATAATTTAAATAAACTATAAGCCATATTTTATGATAAATTCTTGTATGCTAATGATGAATTTTCCATAACGGATATTCAGGTTCATCGAGCAGTTTCACGTACTATTTAACTCTCTATTCAGAGTTTTTTTCAACTTTCCCTCATGGTACTTGTTTACTATCGGTCTCATGGTTATATTTAGTTTTAGATGGAGTTTACCACCCACTTAGTGCTGCACTATCAAGCAACACGACTCTTTGGAAACACCATCTAGTAATCATTAACGTTATACGGGCCTGGCACCCTCTATGGGTAAATGGCCTCATTTAAGAAGGACTTAAATCGTTAATTTCTCATACTAGAATATTGATGTTCCATACACTGCATCTCACATTTGCCATAAAGACAAAGTGACTTAGTGCTGAACTGTTTTCTTTTCGCTCGCCGCTACTAAGAAAATCCTTGTTAGTTTCTTTTCCTCCCCTAATTAATATGCTTAAATTCAGGGGGTAGTCCCATATGAGTTGAGGTTGTATATATACATAAATAAAAAATTGATTGTTTTACTACAATCAATTTATATAAAACCATTAAAAATTCTATTATAAAATAGAACCCGAAGATCAATATTATTTCCAACGGTTTTCTTCTCGCATCATTAATAAGAGGCAATTCTAGATGAAAAATAATCAATTTTTTATGCTAGACATTCCTCAGTATTATTTGATTTGAAAAAGAAAGTATTTCTCTTCGTTTTTCTCAATACAAATTTGTGAGATAATGCGTTTCATTTATTATTAATATTATGAATATATGAATTATATCCAATAATATACCATATGCATAAAATTTCGAAAAATTTTAAACAACTTATTTAGCATAGTCTTACAACCCTCAACCATATGTAGTCCAAGCAGCACCTTAAAATTAATTAAAGTACATAACAGCATGGACTGCGATATGCGTTCAAAATGTCGATGTTCATGTGTCCTGCAGTTCACACGATGACGCACAGTTTGCTGCGTTCTTCATCGACCCATGAGCCGAGTGATCCACCGCTTAGAGTGATAATTTTGTTTGTTAATCCATATCGTCTATTATGTTTTTATTGAAAGAAATTAAAAATACACCATTTTACTGGCATATATCAATTCCTTCAATAAAATTTTTTTATACCTAAAAAAATGTTGCGAAATGTCTTAGATTCACATAAATGATGTATACCGGTTGGTAGTCAATTATAAAATAATGGAAATGTTTGATATCAATCAATATATGTGAAGCATTAACCTGAACGCAGGTACAACATTGTATTTTTAGGTTGTTGCATTAACCAATGTATGATCATAACAATGATGACCAATACATATATCGCAACGCATGTATATTATGGTACATATACACGCAATTAAAAATAGTCTAA